>JAVQJD010092888.1:0-36880 GCA_036023655.1 Nannoperca australis
TTTCTCCAGCCGTGGTCACGTGGTGTCATAAATGATGGTATTATGAGAGGTATTTATTGAAGTCGGACTAAGTAGGACATCACTGAAGGCCTAGGTGTGAAATGCACGGCCCGCCACTGAATTTATGCCAATGTTGGATTTTCAAATGATTTTTGCACAAAGGTGATGAAGTACTTTGAAGGTATGATGGTCTGTGATGAAGGTTTGTCAGTTATTTAATTTGCTTTATCAGCAAAACAAAAAACAAAAAAACATTTTTGTCTTATTTTTTCAAAATAAGACTTGTGTCAATTGGTTTCCAGGAAATTTTTATTTAAATTAAAATGACATATACCATGATGTAAATTTTATCCAAATCACCTTCTCCTACAGGACAGCATGGTGCCAGTTAACTTCCACCACTGTAAATAATCAACTACATTTACTCAATATTGTACTTACTTATATATGTTACTTCTTTACATATATGTGATAACTTTAGTAACTAGTTACTATGCAGATTCAGGTTAATAACACAAAATATCAACAAAGAAATTATGATTTATTCTTATAGGTTAGGATAAAACTCGGGATCCCTGAGAGTAAATTCACAAGCTGCCCAGTAGTATATAAAATAATTAAAATGAATCCCACCTTAACCAGCTGCAACAAAGTGATGACACATGACTGCATCAATAATTATAATCCAGTAAATGACATTATTCTGAACTCTTCCATTCTGCATAATGAACACTTTTACTTTTGATACTTTAAGTTTATTCTGATGCTAAATCTTTTGTAAAAGTTTGCTAAAAGTAAGAGAGTATTTCTACATTGTGGTATTGTTACTTTTACTTTAGTGCTGCTTCTACTACTGATTATTTACTAGAACGTGTGCGATTTACCCAAAAGTGCAGGTAAACAGTCCTGATCACCTGACAGAGTGCATGTGACTTCAGTGAAAGCTCCTGTTTTAATGGAGAGCCGGTGTGACTTCATCTGAGCGATGCAAGTGAAAGTTAAACCTTCCCGTCCTGAGGGCAAACATCTGAAATTGAAAACCGTACAAGGTCCCTGATTAAATCTCTCCATATCATCATTTCTTTATTTGATCGTTTCCACCACACATGACTCATCCTGTGAACTCAGTATTCCCCAGAGTCTCCACAAACCAACAGACGCCTCGGCAAATCACAAACCTGAAAGTTGAGGTTCATGCCTACAGTCAGAAACTGGTACTTTATTACACTGAGAATAAAAGATGACATAAGCCTGATATGATGACAGATACAGAGATATTTGCTGTTAAGAGATTTGGTTTTGGCTTGTTTGGGAAATGTTTTGGGTCATTGTAGCACGTTTGCTTTTGTCGGCCACCTTAATAATTACATAAACATGTATAATATGCTGGTGTACACTGTTATAGCTGTCATACTACTCTTATGTATACTGTAACCTGCTGACTTTGCACGATGACGAACGCATCAGTTCATGTACAAAACTAGTTGTGGGTAACGTATGTGTACTGCTACTGCCAGTATATTTAAGTTCAATTGCTCTCACATAGTTTTTATTTATTTTGTTCTATTTCATTTTATTTTATATGCATATAATGTATAGATTGTATTTTAAGTTTCTCTATTTATCTGTACTTAAATCTGTCTTTGTGCTGCTGTAACACACGAATTTCCACTCTGATGTCATCTTGTTATCTAATTCGGGGTCATGAGGTTTGGTCTAATACAGCGTGAGCACAGATCAAGTCTGAGCTTTCCAAGAACACTTTCACAGTCCTTGAAGTATTTAAGTGACTTGTGTTGGGACAGACAACCTCCATGTCACCCTTTTAATGTCTGTGTCCTTATAGTACAGAGAGTCTTCTCATGGAAATACTCCTTTTTAATAATGAAGACATGAGAGTTCACAGTTGTCTTTGATCAGAAATATCAGTCTCAAACTCGCATGAGTTCCAGGAAGTTGTTACTCTCTTAAACACTGCTTTACTGCAAACTGTAACCTTTGCTTCAAAGGAATAGCGTGACGTTTTGGGAAATACGATTATTGACAACATTCTGTTAAAAATTAAGCTGCAGGACTTTTGCCTCGTTTTGGATTTGGGACATAATCTGGTTTGGCTCTCCAGAATCCAGAAGGGTTCAGGAACAAGTTCAACATTTTGGGAAATAAGCTTATGTATACACTTTCTTTCCCACCATTAGATGAAAAGATTGCTATGAGGATACGACTGTATGCTAATACTTCCTGTAGACGTTAAATAAGGCAGTTTCAGCCATGAATAAATTAAAATACACACTTTATTAAATCACCACTTTTCTGCCTTTAGCAGAGAAGATGACCGTGAGCTAAAAATGATTGTGGACATGTCCTGACGAGTCCTAGTAGCTAGGTATGGTGATACCATTTCACAGGAAATCTCCTTGTATTGTAGATAAAAGGCCTTGGAAACCTGCCCGGTGTGGAGTTTCCCAGTGGCTGTAAGCCATATGTGTTCAGTTCAAGTCACCGGTGACGAGCAGAGCCAAGAAAAAAGGTAACACCTGCTAACCAACACACTGCCCGTGGGGTGACCAGGTGCACGGGCGGACACGTGAGAATGTTAGATATTGAAAAGAAACACAGCTGCCACCATGTTTAGTTTACTGCTCTGTAAAAACAGGTTTCTGGGTTAAGAGTGAACAAAGTGTAGTGATGATCACTAGAGCTGCAACAATTAGTCCACTTATTGACAAAAGATGAATTGGGAACAATTGCGCTAATTAATGAAAGTAATTAATGAAGCAACATTTTTTTTTTTACAATTTTATATAATAAAAAATTGTGTATATCTTTGGTTTTTGGACAGTTGGTCAGATAAAACAATAACTTTGAAGACGTTTTCTGATATTGTATAGACTAAACTGTTAAACTGATACCGAGAATAATCATTAAAGTTATAATCCTTGCCAAATATATCCATCTATCTAGCAAACACTCATTGGGCAGCCACTTTGATCAGAGATACAACAGAAATCTATTACTTTAATCATAGCGAGGATGGTAGAGTGCCACGAACAATGAAAATACAGAGGAAATTATAGAATATAAATACATTGAATGGCTATTGCTGAAAAAAATGCTGACAAATAGAATTTAAAAAACTGGGTTTGAGTGAAGGATTATCATTTTAAGAAAACATGCTCAACCTTGATGGATGTTGGCAAAAAAAAAAAGAAAAAAGAAAAAACAAGGTTAGGCAATTGTTTTAATTTCCCAATATGTCTCAAACGAAGATTTCTGTGGCGTTTTCCAATAAGGATGTGGCCTCACAAAAAGACTCAGCAGAAACCACACGGACTGAAAGGAGAAATTGAGAATTTTTTCAAGATGGATTACTGTAAGCGGTGACAACCAAGTTTTGGGGAATAAAAAAGCTTTGTGTTTCTTGTGTGAGATCAAGACGCTGTGACTAAACGCACCAGGGGGTGTCTGATACCCGTAAACAAAGGACTCTTTTCACCTGCGCGATTTTCTCTAATTTCTTCAAACAAGTTATTCAAGATTATCTTGTGACGTCGCTGATATTTAAAAAGGTGTGATGTGAAAAGCATGAAACTCCTTTGTTTTCAACATTCTACATTGCACGGTTGTTTTTCTGTGTGTGCGTAGGCGGGCAGCTAAAAATATACTGTGGGTCACGACCAAAAGCGCCGTCTTCCCTTTTTGTCACTCTGCAAGTTTTGTTTCTTTTCATTCCCTATAAATCATTACAAAAGCATTAGTCAGTTTCGGAGGAAGTAACAACACGACAAAAATAACTGACATTGACTGACATTTTATTTTGTGTTTTCTGAAATATTGAGGTTACAGCGAGGGGGAGGAGTTGGACTCGTGACAAGCTGCGAGTGGAAATTTGAATGCCGGGCACGAGAGTGAAACTGCAGAACACAAGGAACAGACAGCAATGAATACGAGGACTGGTTTCTATTGCATTTAAGTCGATTAACTATTAAAACAAGCCAGCTGGTGTGGCGGCCACATCAACAGAGTAATAACAGGCAAGAAAGAACAATGTGAAGAACAGCTCTCAAACTACTCTATTCAAGACTTTTTGTGTGATTTAAAACTAAAATCCTTTTACACTTTCTGGTAGAAAGTCAGGTCGTTTCCCAAAAAAATCACATTGAAGCAAACAAAACAGACCTCACACAAACATTACAGGTATTTAGTCTAACCTCACCACTGATTTACTACAATTGACAGCAACGTATGGACGGGTTTCTACTGCTTCCAAGTTAAATATGTTCACGAGTTCTCTTTTTAAGCTCCACGCCGAGTCACCTTCCTCTGACCTTAAGCCGGAAGATTAATGCTAGCAGCATTTATGGGAAAGTATGTAGGAATGTTTGCCTGCTCCTGGTTGCTAAAGCCTCGACCAGCAAGGCCAGCAAGATTTGGGTTAGTGAGAGTGCAACAGTGCACATTTGTGAACCCGAATGAATCTACAAAAAGAGTCTCGGATTCGTCTTGGATTTCAGACGACATCATCTTGTTTGGATCTAAATACAGAAGGGTTAAAAGGAAAAACATTTTGGGAAACACGTTTATTCACTTTCTTGCTGCTGTTCGAAGATGGACACCGCTCCCGTGCTGAAGCTAGCAGCTGGTTAGCTTTCCCAAAATGTCTTATTATGTTTCTAAAGTGGACGGAGAGTGTGTGTAAGAGCGCTTACATGACACCGACTATCCCGCACTCATAACTCCTCTTCCGTCTTCACCTGCACCATGTCCTGTGCCTCTGACTGCGGAGTCTGGCTGTCATTGACGAGCATGTTAAACTGCACGTCGGTGTAACTGGAAAAGCCCAGAGGGTACGAGGCAAGGTTCGGGTTAAAGTTCATGTCCGTGTTGGGGAACGCGGCGCTGCCGTCGGGCCCCAGCTCAAATCCAGACTGCATGGACGAAGTTAAGCTCGAGTCAATCGCATCCCAAAACTCCGGCATTTCCAGCAGCTGACTAAGGGTGGACTCGGAGCAACACATTTCCTCTATATCAGAAGGTCCAGACTGGGCAGCACAAATCCTCTCCTCTGGAGACATCGTGGTTTGAGGCAGCGGGAAGTGGAAGGGCTGCTCCGCTGCAGGAGCACTTTCTGCTGCAGGAGAGGAAACGGATTGTGTTACAAAGAAAATAAAAATGCCTGTTAGAAATACGATGAAAGATGAGTTATTAGGAACTTGATACTTGGATCATTCTTGCACCTTGATATGATTTTAATCTTTGCCCCCCCCCCCAAAGAAAGGAAGTGAAAGAACAGAAAGGCTGCTTGTGTCTGAATCGGTTTACCTCCTAACTGCCGGGATATACCAGAGAAAGTAAACACGAATAAAGAAAGTAAAGGAGGGACGGCGTTCAAGGCTCACCCGTCACACAGGGCTTCTCTCTGAAGCTGATGTCGGACTTTATCTTCCTCTTCCGCTTCACCTCATACGGATCTGAAATGACGACAGAAACTTTTCCATCAATCTCCCGTTACCGTTTCTGGCTTTCTAATTACCTGCTGCATTTGGCTCACGACGTGCCGCGGCTCAGCGCTGCGCCGTCCCGACTGACCTGGGTTGTGTGGCAGGTACGTGAAGCTAACGGGCTCGCTCTCCATCTGGTCCGAGAGGCGACGCAGGGCCACGCTGACCTCCACCTCCTCCGTGATGTCCTGGTCCTGGTAGGGCGGGGTCTTAAACACGATGGCGATCTGCCGGTGCACGTCCGTCTGGGCAAACTCCCCGCTCGCCTTCCACGACCCTTGCCTGAAGATGATCTCTATGTCGTCTGTGGACCAGCGACAAACCAAAGAGCCACGTTAGTCAAGAGAAATCAGAAAACTACCTGCGGGTATGGTTTTATTTCTTATCCTAAGTTCAATTTTTTGATTGATCAATCCAAGTGCGCCTTCCATTTATTTAGCTTCAAGTCCATACTTAACATTCAGGGGTGGACAAAATAACAGAAACACCTTCACCTGCAGTAAATACCAGCTGGTGAAGCTGTTGACACTATCTAACAGAAATCTGTTGTCTCTTGTGTTGCAGTCAGGCAGCAACGTCTGTAAATCACAATGGCATCGGTTCAAGCTCAACACCAGTTCTGCTGTATAACAACGGCTGCTGTCTCCACGGCAACTCACAGAGGCGCAGAGAGACCAAAGAGCGGCTGCCTGAAGTGCTCATTCAGGCAAGTTCAAATTCATGTGTAGCAGCAAAGCACAATGTTTCAAACAAAGACGACGACAAGGAGAATGCTATGATAAAAGAGAGAAGCAGTCGTCAAAGTATGAGCGCTTCTACAACAACTGAAAGACACATAACTTGCCTAAAAAGCAGTGCCCACATTTTAAATCCCTCCAAAAGGCTTTTGGAGGGAGAGTCACATCATCATCATATTTTAAATGTCGTTTGTGTGAGCCCAATCTTGTCCACCCTCTGTATATTTTGTAAATGGGCAACAGAAAAGGCAAATAACCTGGACGTTTTCCTCTTACCTTTCTGCACTTTGTCACACAACATGTAGATCTCCGTCTTTCCAATGCAGGAACCTCTGTACTGGTTCAAACAGCTGATCTTCAGCTGTGACGTAGTCGTAGCCTCTGTGGGGGGGAAAAAAAACAGCGCGTGAGAATCAGGAAACACATTTACATCATCTTGGCGCGGCTGGTTGTGCTGTGGCCAAGTGTCACAAGTGTGTGCAATGTCTCACTCTTGTCAAAGATGGGGTTGGACACCACCGGGCTGAGGCAGTCTTTTCTGCCGTCCTCCCACTCGAGCTCGCACTGAAAACACAGACGCACAGCGTTCATGTCCATGTCTTCAATGCCCTTTGAGTGACCAGCTGAGGGATGAAGAGAAACAAAAATCAAATGACATCTGTTTCGAGGAGTCACAATGAGTTTTAACAGTGAGGAAAGAAGGACTGCATCATTTATATTTAAATATATTTGTCTATAGTAGCGTCTAAGTTCTGATGACGTGTGTGTGTTAAGATCAAACTTACTTTGAAAGGGGTCGATATTTTGGTTTCTCCTCTTCTGAAGTGAAAAGTCCAGCTCTTTCCTCCTCACACACTGGATACCGAGGTTAGCAAAGCTGCAAGAGAGCAAGGGAAGAAGAGAATACGCCTAAGTGGTGGAATGAAGAAAAGGATTATGGGTGAAGAGCAAGACAGATGTTATGTAAAAAAAATTGATTTAAAAAAAAAGTTACGCGTTGGTCCGAGAGAGATAAATGAGAGATGGATGTGCACCTATGACGTCGGTTGCTGTGAGGATTGAGCGTGACCACGCAGATCCCTGAACCGTTTGGGCAGTCTTTACCCACGAGGCAGTGGGGGTGGGGCCGGTGTGGGAGGTCTTTGGTCACCAAGGACGCGGTGACTGTGACCCTCTTTAAGTGGTCAATGGGACCCTGAATCTGAAAGAGAGAACAGGACGGGAAGATGAAATAGAGAAGTAGGAAGAAGACAGAAAAATACAAGGCAGCAGCAAACGCATCGTCCCCCCGCAGCTGATGTAGGCCGAACAAACATCTTGTCTCATCTTGAAAATGACTATGCAATGCTGAGATGTTAAAGGTCTTATCCCTCCTAGAAAAAATGCCATGCTGAGTGGAAGTGTCGCAACATGGTGATGATTTGCTGTCAAATTCAGAAAAGTGAGAACTCTTCAATAATGTAAAATATCGGAATATGCTGCTTGAGGAAGGAAATTCAGAGCAGCTGCTAATCCAATCCTTTTTTTGTGTTCTTCATGCCATGGAGCGTCTATTTGTGCATATTAAATGTTCTCACTTTCCCGCATTTTGCAGCTTGTCTTTGTCTGTTACCACTGATCCATTTGGGAAGCTTCCCCCCCCCCGCACTGTTTCAAATGGATAATAATTTCTCTGGGATTTTAAAAACATATGATCACCAGTGCCTGAATTGCCAGTTGCATCAAGAAGAAATGAACCATATAAACCTAAATATCTCACAGTTTGTACATTTCGTGTACACAAATCTGCAGAGATCCACAGATTTTTCACTCTTCACTGTTTCACTGTCCCCGTGTGCCTCGTGTTGCCCTGGTTGTGCGATGTTGTTTGTATAAGGTAAAGACAAATGTGTAGGAGTGTTAGTTAGTATGCAGGCAGGGGATAAACCGCCCGTCTTTGACCACACTTGAGCTGGGATTTGTGGGGACTTTCTAATTGACTCTAACAACCCACATCCTTCCAGCTCTTCACAGGGGGTTCAAGAAAAATTAGCTGTGGTTAAAACCTCTCCAACTGTCTCTGTAAACTAGTAAACAACCTTTAAAAGAAAACAAAACAACAATAAAACCCAAAATGTAACTGATGTGTCTACCTCTATCGTGGGCTGCGTCTTGTTGCTTTCAGTGCTGGACGTCCCCAGGATGCTGCCGGCCGAGCGTCCCTCGCACTCGTAGCGGAACCTCATGCCTCTCTCCTTGGGCTCCTCCACCACCACCAGTTTGGGCTTCTCCAGGATCCGCTCCAGCATGTTGGTGTCGCTTCCCTGGTCCTGAGAGGAAACGCCGCCGCAGCTCCTAGCGGCCAGCATACACGAGGAGCCCCGACCACGCCGGGAGGAACCGGCTCCGCGGGAAGAATGAGCCATCTCTATGGGAGTGCGCGGCTGCTGCAGGGGCTGAGGGAAGGTGCAGGTTGGCTGTGGTGGGGAAAACAACAACAACAACAACAACACAACCTTATTAACGACATTACTTTTACCTTTACTTTACTATATCAGGTAAATCCCATTGAGGAAACCTCTTTTGCAACGGAGAACTGGCCAAGCATTAAAAGATGCAGATAAGGAATTAGGAATTCCGACAACGAGAGATTGAGGCTAAGAACAGTTGAGAATGGAGTCGGCAGATATTTCATGTGATCTCAGGCAAGGATTGCAAATGAACCCTGTGAAATAAATTTGCAGAGATGGTAAATTGTCCAGAATGGCTTTGAAACCGTGGCGGCGACCAGCACTTCGCCTACCTTCAAAAGAGAAATTTGACCAAACTTTAGTCTCTTTCTCTTAAGCAACATGTGGAAAACCTCTGTAAGAAACAGACGTTCATGAATCCAGCAGGTAGAAACTTCTATGGTCTTCCCCAGAGCTGTAACAATATCCACAATGTCAAAAGACAGTGGTGGAACGTGACATTATCTGTTACTTTATATCTAAACTCCACTACGTTTACGTTTATAGCTACTAGTTGCTTTTTAGATTATGATTTTTACATTTTAAAAAAACACCTTTGAAAACCTCATAAAATACATTGTTTATGATTTAAGCAGCAGTTTCCAACCTTTTTGTCCTGTGACCCCTTAAAAAAACAAAAACAAAACAGTGTCTAGTTGGGGTCCCATGTCATGTTTCAGATGTCTGTGAGCAGACCCACTCCATAAATATGTTGTTGAGGCCCAAAGATGTTAATTCATCCAATATTTCACAAAACAAAGTCTAAAAAAATACAAAAGACAATTTTGTGTAACAGAGAGTTTTTTCTTCTTTTCTATCTAATCAATTACGACCGCACAGATTTATCTTGCGACCCCCCAGTTTGAGAACCGCTGGACTAAACTACCAAAGTGTAGCCTTTACTAAGTAGCTCCAGCTCGACGAGCCACATCAATAAAGCGGTGCTTCTTACAAATTGATGCATTAATAATGTTAATATTATATATAATAATAATCAGTCACAGGGGATATTTTTCTAAAGAACCAGTACTTTGACACTTTAAATACATTTCATTACTTATTTACTCAAATTCATGCCTTTAACTTGTTACATCGTGGAATTGGTAGTTTTACCTAAGATCTGAGTACCACTCAGGTCTATATATTCCCCCATGTGGAAACAACATTAACTTACGATCAGAGGGGGGAAAAAAACAGTCACAGGCATGTTTTTAAAGTGTAAAACAGATGTCCGCCATCCATTATAGCAGGTGACACATTCTGCATCATAGCTGCAGTGAAACCAAGCAGCAAAACTGAGTCACTGCATGTTCATCCTTCATACATGTGCTTTCTATCAATGCACAGAGTTAACCATGCGCCCATTTGACTCCTCCTCTTGCAGTTTAATGTCTTATTTCTGTGTTTCACCGCAGACCCAACTTTTTCCGCTCCCACTCAGACGTGTTGTTGAATGTATTTCCCTTCGTGCTCCGTTTACTTTCTCTATCTGCAACGCTCCTTCTTCTGCGATCCTCAACTTCTGCCCAGTTAGGCCTCTAAATGGCTTCAATGTGGTGTGAAAAAGAAAGAAGAAAAAAAAGATCCTACCACAAACAAAAATGTACACTTCACAAAACACACTTTAGCTTTAGTCTATCTGAAGCATCGGTTTAACATCAGATTAATAAATCATCAAACCTGCAAAGAAGTGGGAACAAAGAAGTAAAGAGGTCGAGCCCTTTGTTGCCTGTGTAGCGGTTTGTCAGGCTGAGGAGCTCATTAAACCGTTGCTGCAGAGACCTGGATGATGCCTCTGCATGAGATCATGTTTCACAATATCCGGTCGAGCCTCGGATGTCTGTTTTTCATGTGCGCGCCTGCAAGCGTGTTAGCCTGGGCATACCTGTTAGCCTTGTATCACTCAAGCTAAAACAAAAGCCTGGCAGAGTGAGCGAGCAAACAGGAAATAGGAAGTCAGCTCGGCCTGACGTGGATCGACCAATTGGAGAGGCGCAGCAGAGTGAAGAATGTGACTTCTCTCTCTCTCGCTCTGTGGGTTTGGCTAGTAAACAGAAAGGACGGCAAACTGAAAGTAGGAGTCAGATTACACTTCTTCCAAACATTACTGCTCCTCCTCCTGCTGCTGGTCCTCCATCATCTCTCTCTCAGCCTCCACCCACAGAAAAGCATGCTGAGGAGGTGTGTCAGCCTCTAGTCAAAGGCCTCAAAGACCCAGAAGTGTATTTACACACAAAAAGTCAGAGGTTTCGCAATCTCAACTGGAGGTCATTTCCTGATATGTTTGTGCCCTGCTTTATCAGGCTGCCTTTCTGTGCAGCGCACAGCGTCCCTACAGTCTTATCAGCTTACACCACTTCTGATCTCCCTGCTGTCTGTAAACCACGTGCTTTATGGTAAGAGCTCGACCGACCTGGCGGGCTGCCCAACTACTGCTCCGTACAACAACAAGAGACACAACCATCTGCAGCCTACACATGTACTCCCCTGCATTTTCTTCATTTAACATTTAAAAGCTGCAGTCGCCTCTTTTTTAACAGAGAAGAAGTCTGACTTAAGCTATTATTATTATTATTATTATTATTACTACTCTAGAAAGTAGCAAATACTCGCATTTGAGAAGCACATTTTTGCTTGATATATAACTTAAACAATTAAATTATCAAAATTGTTAACGATTTTTCACATTAATGTAGTCTAACTTGGAGAAAGACAATAAAGTCTGTATTCAGTCATGAGGTTAAAGCTAAAATACACAGCTTTTCTAACACTTTATATACAAAAATAATTTAGAAAAGGATCCAATGTCTGTCTTTGCTTGCCCTCTGGGTGTTGCCAACAGTCATTCTGGGAAATGTAGGAAACCGTTAACCGAGACCGACACCAGAGAGACCAAAACAATAGAAATGACTCCACTGGAACAAACACATCAAACTGTAAGAGCACACCCAGTGACGGTTTCGAACCCCCTCACCTGACATGCAGTGCTTCTCGCCACCAGCACGGGCTGAGATGGCGGTGAGGAGCTCCGTCGGACACCCCTGTGGTTCTGGCTGGGCTGCAGGCGGCACAGGTTAGCAGGAGGGGAAGGAGGTCCAGGGAGGAAGGCATCCTCTCGAATGATTTCATCAATAAGTTCTGCAAAACAGTATCGACGATAAACAGATCGCCTGTAAACTAGCACTGAACCAACGAAAATGAAATATTGTTGGTGTAAAATGTCTGAAAACTGTAAAATTTAATAAAAAAGTCATAGCTGATTTATCATTGAATCAATATCAAGCAGTGAAGAACAAATGTAACACTGCTCTACTAGTAAAACTTTTTCAGGTGGAGAAGTGGGGCTGCAACTAAGATGAAGACGAAGATTGAAGCCGCCAACTAACTAAGCTGATCAAGAGACGAGGTGCATCACCACCTCGGCTAAACAATCTCCTGTGTTTTTGTATTTTATGTAGGCATATAGTATTTATTTTATATTTTATATAGTATATAAAAGTGTTTATGCTCAGTGTCACAAGTGTATAACAAGTCTTTGACATTTTATTCTATATGCTTGACTAAAAAGTGATGTTTACTTTCCATTATTTTATACATCAGGACACTTGAAGGTTAGTTATCGTGTTTATATAGTGGCAGATTAATTGTAACGTTGAATCCATAGTTAGGCATCTTTATTGGTTAACTGAACAGGAGTGCTGTTGCTATGGTTACCGGCCGTTCAGTATGCCTTGCACACTGATTTAAACCTGTGGTTGACACTTGCCAACCGAACAGAAACTACAGTTTCCTGTATGTACAAAATATTAACAAAGCTGTGGCAAAACACTGTAAAATGCAGTTACAGCAGTAACGGATCGGCTAATCTATTAGGCAACCAACAGAAAATGATAACGCAACCCTTCTTATAACTGAGTAAACATTAAAGTGGTTCCAGCTTCTCAAATGGGGAATGTTTGCTGTTTTTTTTACAGTTCTATGATGGTAAAAACAATGTCTCTAAGCTTTTTAACACAATAAATACAAACAATTTGAATATACAAACGTGAGTTTTGGGGCTTCTAATGAACATTTTTTTTACTATTTCTATTTTATAAACATATAAAGAGAGAGAGGGAGACAATTAGGCAGATTAAAGAGACATTTCAATAAGTCACAGCCTAAAATAAAGTAAGTGAATTGAAATGAATAGATTGAATTCTTTATAACGCTGTTGAGGTTTATGTATTTAGTTTGTTGTCTGAAATAATTAGTTTTGCAGCTCGGGGCACCGTTAATAACCTGAGGCTTTGTGAGAAACATCACAACACACGACGAGGAAGCAGAGACACTAATGACTTCCACTTCTCCGTCTGCAGGAGGTCGCCTCGGGTCACCTTTGCTTTACATCCCAAACACATGCATGAATGTATGCCCCTGGAGGCAAAAAAGCTAATAATAATAATAATAATAATAATAAAAAGAGTTCGTACTCACCTATTTCGGATTCCGCTGCAGGACAAACAGAGAGCACACGGTCAGTGAACACAGAATTTTAAAAAGATTTGTTAAACCTGCACACACCAGAGCAGTGAGAGCCGGTAATGTAAATCGCGGTAATGGGTGTTGGCTCCTCTGACAAATCACATGCCTGGTGATGATGTCAGTTCTCTCTCTCTCTCTCTCTCACACACACACACACACACACAGACATGGAGATAAACACTTAAAACCTACCAGAGTTAGGTATGGCGGTCAAGAGGTCCATGTCTTTCATCGCATGTGAGGAGTCCTTAAGAACCATCAACTCCGCCGTCGTGTCCTTGAATTATTTCCAAAGCGGATAACTTCCGGATTCAGGCTTCTCTTCTGGGTCAAAACTTTGTGTGTGTCTTTAAAACAGCTCCGGTTATTAAAAAAAAAAAAAGAAGAAGAAGAAGAGAGAGACTCGTTTGATTGTAAAGCAGCTCACCAGTGACACGGTGTTAAAACGACCCTGAAGCCATGTGTCGAATAATGTTTGAAGACGACTCTGCCTCAGTTTTGTGTTTCCGCAGCAGCCTCGCTCTGATTGGCTGCTTCAGGTGTGGAAATCCCCTCACGTCACCTCCCAGACGGGAAACCCCCCCTCCTCCTCGCGGGTCCTGTATGCTGAATGTAAAGTTTCACTCATTTGAATATTTTGCATATTGAGTGCTAAAGAGAACCGTGACCCGCCAAAAAAGGAGAACTTTTGTTATTTCCATTAAGTAATGGTTGTGTGTTTTTAACCCGCGCCACTGTATATGCAAAACTATTCAAACGAGCCTCCGTCCCATCGCGCACAACTTATTTAAGAATCAAACCCAAGCTAGTCAAAGCCAGCTTCCCCTCCCATAGAAACATTCATGTTTTATATAATGTGCCCTGGTTGCATCATGCCGTTATCCCGGTGCAGCTCCTGTTTCCGACCAACTGAGGAGAAGCGGGAAGTCCTGCTGTTATCATGAATAAATAAAGCTGTCAAACTGCGCCAATGGCCTCTCTGCACGTTTTGTGACTGCCCATAAAAAGTGACGCATTTTTTATTGTCAACTGCGGGCTCTTTGCTCATGTTATGAGGTGCAACAGCGACACCTGCTGGTTAAACAGAGCACGGGCGAGTTAAAGGAAACGGAAAGCGAAAGTTGAAGCATTTAGAGGAAGCAGTGACTCAAGTAAACACACACCAAAAAAATAAAAAAATAAAAAGCTGCAGTAGAGCTACAGCTGTGAGAAAAATATGGGATCATGGTAAAGTTAGACTCTAAACTGTTACAAAAAGTATCAGAACCAGTCTCTAGATTTTCTTTAGGAGGTCCTGAAGAGAATTAAATCAGTGTTTTGGTGTTGTGGGTTAGATGGTGCATCATTCATTATTACATAAGATACACCTATACTGTATTTGTGCCAGCATTACTCCACCTTGTCTCCCCCAAACACACTGGGGGGAAAAACTAACTATGTTCATAATTAATTCATTTGAGTCACTTTTCCAAGCAAAAATACCAAACATTAAAATAGTTTGGGCCTCTTGAATGAGGGCATTGTTGGCTTCTCATTTTTATTTGTAAATTGAATCTCTTGAGTTTTGGACAAAAGGCTCAAGTTAAAGTCACCACCTTTGAATTGCAATTTGGCCATTATTCACATTGTCAAAACAAAACCAAAAAAATGCATCAGGATAAATAATTAGAGTAATAATGAAAATAGCCATTCGTTGCAATCTATAACTCAAGTCTTTAGGGTGAAAGCATTAAAAACAAAAAAACCCTAACCACATCATAATGTGCATGCTGCATTAGCTCACAAACTGTATTTCGTGCAGCATTAATAGAAATGTGAAAAAAAATGTAACACTTAATGCAAAAGGATTGTTCTCAAACCAGAGGGGCTTAAGAGTGAAATTAAAATAAGAAAGCGTTGCATGGACATTTTAAATCACACTTAAGTTTTACTATAAACATGAATGAATCAAATTTTAATATGCACCAACATGGAATCCTCTTTGTTTCAGGGGTTTACAGCACTCAAAATTAAAAACAAGAGACACTGTAATTCTTCCAGCACACACCTGACGGTCTCCGCGGTGTCTGTCAAGCTGATCTAGTTTGGAAAGTGAACATGAAACAAGTGGAAAACCAAACGTCTGGCTGGGTGGGTGGGGGGGGTTAAAAATTAGACTTGCAAATTAGCTTTCTGCTAGACAGTTTCAACATCAGCATTATTAACATGACAAGCTGAGATTCTGTACAGTTGGAGGACATACAAAAGAATGCTTCAGTGACTGAAAAACAAAATAAGTAATTGACAATATTAATATATTTATATTAATACCAACAAGGCTGTTTTTTTTTTTATGTTCAAGTTTAGAACATTAACCGTGTTTAAAATTGAGGGTAGTAGTCACTGTCCTGTGGGTAGTGTCCTGTAGGGTCATCCATCTTGTCTGCAGTCACCACTTTTTTTTTTTCTTTTTTTCCTCCTTCATCACTCAGGATCTCTCCAGTTTCCTGCAGCACTACTCACCACTTTCCAGGCAATCCGAAACACGGTGCTCACATGGAATGAAAAGAAAAGTTCACAAAAGGAATCTACACAAAGAATTAAAGCTGCACTTGGCCTTTTACTTCCCTGTATATATGTATATATTTTTTCTTTCAAATGTAGTATAACTGCGACTCCGTTGCCCTCCCAACCTCTACTCCAAGACATTGTTACCCTCTGAGAAATCAAACAGAATACAGTACATCACGTTTTGTTTTACTTCACTTGAACTGCAAAACGAGAGGGCGGGGAACAGAAATAAGAATTTACCAAGTCTACACTGAATAGGATTCTCTGTGGATCCACACAGAAATCAGAGGGAACAGTTGAACTGCATTTTTTTTTTTGTAGTGGCGTCCATGACAGCTAAACGACAAACTTTCCCTCCCTGCCTAATTTCCGCAAGTCCTCTTCGCCCCAGCAGCGAGGGCCAGGGAAGCAGATCAGGGGCGTGGTCTTGCTTAATCGTTCTTCTTCTCCCCGTCTGGTTTGTCTGTGATGGCGGCGGGAGCACCGTCTGCCGCCGCTGTGTTGTTCTGGGACGGTTCTACTCCGCTGGTGCCAAACTCGTTGACCCTGTTGGGATCCACCCGGTAGATCCAGCGCTGGTAAAGGTAGATGAAGAACACCACATCTGCAGGGGAGGAAACGGAGGTTAGTATACGCCTGCTTAGTAATTAAATGTAGTGTTTAAAATCCACTTTAGCTTGGTTATCATGTGAATAAAGACCAAGCTGCACTAATGGCGCCTTCACATCATGTGGGATGAAAGGAAGACGACTCAAAACGTCTGCATGATGTTGTGTGAGTTAACATTTGTGTTTTAACAATTCAGCACTACATCCATTTAACTTGGCTTTAAATACCTTGAACTACCTTGGCCTCCATGTTTATTTGGTTTTCAGGCTATTCTTTATTATGAGCCAAGTTTGATTTGTGTTTTTTTTTTTTTTATTACTCCGCACAGTATTTAGTGCCAACATCAATCTCGGTTGTTTAAATATAATGCAACTCTTTATATTTAATTACCCTAAAAACACTCCCTCGTTAACTATCTGGTATTAGCAAAGAGCGTTCAGTGAACTCGGTGAGATCTACTGAGCTGACACTAGGCGGAGCTGCAGGACTAATTATAAACAGATGCTGTGACAGACATCCAGAGGCTGATGGTGATTTTGACTGTGGTCACAGGGAATCGAACACAAAAGCCATGAGGGACAGAGGTTCTGTACTTCCTCTGGTGTCGGCGTGCTAAAGTCAAAACAGAAGGCCCAGAAAAGACGGCAGCCTTTACTTTGAGAAAAAAACAAAAAACAACTGGATTAACTGCCTGCCTACTTCAGCTGCCACCATGCAGAGCAATGATTCGAACCTGAAACCACCTATAGGAAAAAACAAACAAAATCTAATCTCACCAGCAAGCTAGAAACTTAAAAACGGCTTGTGACAACTCTCACGACTTGTTTGTGGGGATTAGTTAACCTCGTAAAAACAACGAACCTCAACATCTAGATCAGACATACCATCTCTGAGGCATCCTATCCTGTACATCATGGGCATCTTGATGACGAAGGCAAACAGGTCATCAATGAAGGTATTGAGAGCCTTGTAGGTGAGCATCCTCCATGGGAGGTGGGCCACAGACTTCATTTTGTAGTTGATGAATAGCTGTGGTGTCATCGTAATGAAACCTAAAGAACAGCGATGGAAAGGAAGGCCCTGGTTAGGTTATATAAACAAAACATTCACACCAGAGGCAGCAAAGTCTATTAATACACAGCACATTAGCAGAGACAATTGGGAATTGGATATGTAACCATGATGCAAGTATAAAAACATTAGCTGTCTGTGCGGCCACTTAGAGATAATTAAGAGACCTTGGCCTTTAAAAATAGATTTACATAAACAGAAAACAGAAAATTGTGTATTCGACAACAGTTTTGTTAACACAGATTTTACTTTTACTACATTATCTACTTAAAATACTCTTTTACCGACTGTGACAAACATCTATAACCATCTGCAATAGTTTCCTGTAAACTTTAGTATTTTGGGGATTATCTGCTGCATTTTATTTATGGAACTGTTGAAAATTGCTACTGGAGTCATGATTTGAATTCTTGTCCTATGTTGGTCCAACCTGTGTTTCCTGCCTCATTTCATGCACATTAGCCAACTCATGGGCTGTTACGTTGCACACATACGTAAATTATCAAGATTATATTATATATGAAAAAGGTTAATGTCTGCTATAATTCTTTTGTTTTACCATTAAAATATTACAGTACTTTAAATCCTATGTGCATCTATGTATAAAGTTCCAACACCTGACATTCAATATGAATGTGCCTCTGAAACAAACAAAAATTAAATGACACGAAATTAAATGACGACCAGTGGAGTGTATGAATGTTTCAGACAAAACTTACCAAAGGTTAACAAGAAGCCATAGAGCATGCTGAGTACCCATGAGTACCAGCCTTTGTGCTCTACGTACAATAAACTGTAGATAGCATAGCAGCCAAACAGAGGGTAGAGCAGCCACGATAAGTACTTGAAGGCCATCTGTTCAGTGCACAAGAGAAAAAGAATAGTGAGGAACAGTAATAAGAACCTGACTTGTATAAAATATTACTTCCTGGTTTGTCTTTAACGAGACACGCGTGAGATATTTTATTCACCCCGACAGAGAAATGTGTATTTAGCTTGTCCTGCAACTACAGAACGGAGCTTAATGAGCTATCGGTGAGAGTCTGCTGACGATGTCTGTCATGTGTAATAAAACATGACTTCCTCTTAATGTATTTTTGAAGGCAGTGTCCTCTGAATGTGGCCGGTGTTAAAGATGGCTGCAGTCAAGTACTGGTTTAACTTACATCGTCGTAGATTTTGGTCGAAGACTGTACATATGTTGACTTGTCTTTGAATACCAATCTTGGGAGTACTCCTGCGATTTTGTTCTCTCTGTCCAACTAGAGGAAGACACAAATAGGTGGTTACTGGAGGTATAAATGCAAAATGTAATGTAACAGATACAGAATAGATTAGAATCTGTAATAAAAGGGAAAGGAACACTTGAAAAAAATGTTTTTAGTATTGCACATAAAAAATAAAAAAAAGGTGTTGTTCTGACTTACTTTGACGTCCATGACCTTGGTGATTTTCCACAGGTCAATGAGAAGGCCGATGAAGACGCTGACCTGCACCACAAAGTTGGTTTCGTTGTCCAGTATGTACAGCAGCACCACCAGAGACTGGAACACTCCAAATATGATAGAGCGCACGGACAGGCCCTCTAGAGACTGTCTGCTGTTCCAGAACTGGATATCTGAGGAGGAGACGGTGGCGAGGTGAAGCTGAGGGGGAGACAGACAGACAGACTTTTCTCTTGTCGTTTAAAAAAACAGACCGGCTTGAGGAGACCTTACCGTTCTTGAAGGCGAGAAACTCGAAGATGCTGTGCACAATGGAGACAACAATGGTGAGTCCCAGGAGGTACGGGTTGGTCTCCAAAAGGGCCACCTTCACAAAGCGACAGAGGTAACGCAGTCAGATCACAGAACACACCGCAGTTTGTTTATATAATTAAAAGTACACTTGTACTAGCAGCTCACAATACAACAATACTCCAATACAATGCCAACAGAAAGGATGGTGTCCCAATACAAGCTACCCTGCAAGGTTTTTATTACCTTATTGTTAGCCATTAAAATATCTGCTTTCAGTGTCAGGCACTTTTATGGACAGCTGAAATGCGAGTGGTGCACAGCGTTTCATGTGTCATACAGTTAGCATTTCACACCAGGCTAATCATGACTGCTGAAGCAGCATGCTGATCATGTTTCGTTAGATGGTAACCAATCCGTTATTTCTCAAATGTATCATGACGTAAATATCCAAATTAGAGCAATTATCAATGCGACTTAACTTAAATAAAAAAACAACAACAACCCAAAAGCAAACCTGCGTCAAAGCAGCAAAAGTGATTCCATCTCATCAACTACAAGTCCCTTTTCTTTTAGTTCGACCCGTGACCGCGCACCTTGACAGAGTCTTGGTCTTCATCAGACTGCTCGTAGGTGTCCTCAGGTAGGAAGTTCCACGGCGAGCGTGCATTTTGGGCAGCGTACAGCTGCCAACGCCACAGAGACAGCGGGCAGTAGGAGAGGCGCAACGGGAGCGCCATCAGGGTGTCGTTGATGGGATAGTAGTCCTTCTGAAGGTTCCAGTAGTCATTGAAGTACACGATGGGATAGTAGTCGCCGCTCACTGCATCAAACTTAACATCTAGAGGGTAGACAGGGTAGAAGAGTCAACGTCAAAGACGGTTTGCCACACAAAGAGCTTTTAACCCGTTAAACAGCTGTTGTAGTTGGGGCCTCTTCTGCATCTGCATCACTGAGCAGTGAAGGGGAGGAACTTACGTTGGTCTAGCGGAGGTGGAACAGAGCCCTTGACCCAGGCTGTGTGGTCATCTACTATGTTGATGGTGAGGTTGGGGTGCCAGTGCGAGATGATCTCCACTGGACCGTGGCTTTCTGCCCGCTGTGGGGAAACACTGGATTAGACGTGTCTGTGATGAGATGCACCAAGCTGTGCGCTTTCAGATTCGACACAGGATAAGGCGCTTATCAACCAACACAGACACTGATTTATCTTTAATGAGCAAATATCGACCAGTATAAAAATCGGCCCAATGTGACGAATAATGGAAACAAAAACGTATCAACCTTGATCATTTCGGGATCTGCCTCCGTCTCTCCTGTTAGCAGATTCTTGGTCTTCAGAAACTTTCTTCGCTTGAATTTATTCAGCACTGAAAGAGTAAACAAGTAAAAGATGAACAGATAGCAATGATCGTATATCATTCAACTATTGTAGCTTTCTTCTTATGTATCGTTATGTGTTCTGTATTCTTTAATGTTTAACATCAGTGTGTTATCACGTGTGCTTACTTCGCGTTGAATGAACGGTTGACAGCCTGCGATACTGCCCCTTGCGTTTGGGGTCTGGGTGGAATCCACTTTTAGTGAAGTAGACGTGCATGTAAAGGGACCCGTTGTGCTGCACCGTCTGCGAGAACACACCAGACAGGAAGAGAGCAGGAGAGTTTCAGACAAACGCACATCGACGTCACACGTGTGTCATGTTCATTACCAACTTGTCTTTCCTGCCCTTCACCAGCATCCACCTCACTTCCTGCACTACAACGTTCCGTCTCACCATCCCGTCACATCTCTCTCCCTGTTCCCCCTCCCACCTTTCTCAATCCGCATCTCTCTCACATTGCACCTCCCCTCCCTCGTCCGTCAACACCCACCTCTGGGATGTCCATCTCCTTATAGTGCTCGTAACAGCCGTCCCCGTTTTCCCCCGTGCCCCAGTCTCCATAGACCAGGTCCCTGTGGAACCAGAACAAGGCTTCTGTGTTGTTGAAGTCGGTGAACACCTCCTCCTGGGACACATACACGTACAGGTCCTGCAGGCGTGGTGAGACAAAAAGAAAAAAGGTGTTTATGTTATTAGAGTCAGGGGAGAGCGAGCGAGTTAGTCTGAAAGGGAGAGATAACGCTGGTTTGCTCTGGAAATACTTGAGGGGATGAGAGTGCGAGGGGTGTTGTAGAACCAACAGCTTCAATTCAATTAAAAAATAAAAGTTCAATACAACAGCTGGCCGTGCAGATATGGCAACGGACAGAGGGAAGGGGTGTAATACCATGAGGGTGTCCTTGGGGAAGAGGTTCCTGCTGGGTACTCTGGGCGCCCCGGCCGGCGTGCTGGGGTCAGGAGTGGACGGCCCTCGACGGAACCAGCTGCTGATCGCCCAGATTATGAAGATTCTGGGGGAACAAGTGCAAACGGAGTCAGAGTTAAAGCCCCCCCTCCAGTGTGTTTTGGCATTTTTATGATATTTCATAAATTCGTAATTTCTTGACAATGCTGATGATCTACATTGTTGGCCAAATATTTTTTTTGACAACGTAATTTTGTGTTTAAGTTAAAAAAATGTAACCTTATAAATATGACGGAAATATGACGTATGACTATTAAGTCATCCTCCAAGGCATTGTTGTGAGTTAGCCAGTCAACTTTTGTTTTGGTAGTTATATCTCTGTGTAGGTGTGTCTGTTTGTTCCCGTCTGTCTTTTCTTGTTAAATAGCTTACTTGGGTAGGTGTCGTTAGCTAGCCTAGCTTACTGCATTAGCTTTAAAAAAAAACAAATCTCCATATAGGCATTCAGTGCGTAAACAATGGGATGTAAACTAGATGCCTCCCCCCATTTAATTGTGTGCGCTAGCTGTTTAAGTGTCCCTTCAACCTGAGAGGACAGGGATTGTCTTGTGAGACTGAACCTGAAGCCCAATACACTTACAATACAACCCCCATTTGCACGCCTGAAGAGACTGAGGAGATCACACTTGGACTACTGCACAGGTCATTCCAGCTTTAATCCTGGTTACACCACTTTGATTAAGGGGAGATAAGATTGTATCTCCAACTCTTTCAGCATGTGTCTTAAACATTCCTTAATTAGCACGTGGCCTGTCATTTGTGTGTGTGTGTGTGTGTGTGTGTGTGTGTGTGTACTGATTAGATCCTAAATTTAAGTTCATGAGGCTGCCTTTGAACCCAACCATGGGCCTTTCTGTGTGGCGTGTTCATGTGCGTTTCCCCTGGGTCCTCCTCCCGTGTTACTGTGTGTGTAGAAGTGCACAGCAGAAAATAATACTCAGCAAGCCTACCCTGGGTAAATAAAAGTTAATAAATACAGTTAATTTTGTGATAGTGCCTAAAGCAGATACATGAACAAGAGAGATGATAGAGTTTTGTACATGTGTAATCAGTTTTGCAAAAGGGAGCAATGAGATTAAGTCCCTTAACAAGCAAAAGGCCAAGTGAGAGGAGCAGCTGCACAATCGTAGGTCGCAGCTGCTCCGATAAAGACGACAGACTGCATCAAAACGTTGTGTACATTATCAATGAACGAGCGCCACAAGAGTGTGGATTCTCTTACAACTCCTGCTCGTTTCTGTCGGGTGCAGCTCAAGGGCGAGCGATTGGCTCCCCCTCCTGGTAGGGAGCAGTCAAATCTCAGTAAAAAATTAAAAACGTGGGTCGTGTTTGAAATCGCACGCCAACGTACTCGGTCGGTATGTACTGCGTGACAAACGCACGATTGAGTATGCCATTACACGGCAGACAGTTCACACTGAAGTATACACAAGCAAGCATGACTGGAACGATGACAACATAACTGAGCTAAGAGACACAATGCATCCTGGGGCAGTTGAGCATGTCCAGAAAGCTCCACACCACACACACACACTTTCAATTCTTGCTAATCTAATACACATCCGGGTATTTCTCACATACACAAAATCCACATGCTGTGCAGTTGGAATCCACTACATACTCAATCTGACGCCATGCGAATGCAACACCACAATGTTTTACAGTTTTCTATCCTGCCAAGATTGGGAGGCTGTGAGAAATTGTAGCCACTGAGGAGGGAATTTACAAAACCTAAGCCATCGTCTGATTTCACTTATCCGTTACTGACATGTAACGTGGTCTCTGTAGGTGATACGAGGGGGGATAAATATCAGACTGACTGCTGTTTATTGATAAATCTGTGGTGCTGAAGTAGCAGACGGATCAGTCCCTCCTGTCAGCTTCGCCTCAGATTTAATCAATATTGTAACTACATAGCTCGGGCTCGTTCATGAGTCGGCTCACTAGTCGCCGGCGCGCCCCCTCTGGAGAACCTTATCTCTTGAGATCGGAAGATCTACTACAGGAGAGTAAAGCCACAAGAAGCTAATCTGATTTAACTGTATCCAGTCAAATTGCATTACATTGTCACTTTGAGAGAGAGGCCATTCATGCAATATAAACCAGTGACAGTTATAAAGAGACAAACCTAGAACTGAAAAGAGTGCTCTGTGGCCAACAAAAAATACCTGACAGCTTTCATTTTTAGACAAACTTCCAACTTCCCTTTGTGTGCTTGTGGTTTCATTCAATGTGCGCTTCCCTCTTTGGTTGTACGGGTTTAACGGACATGCCAATAATGCATTTCCTGTCTGATGTCATAGTTTCATTGGTTAACGCAAAAGAATCATTTTAATCTAACAAACGGAGCTGTATTCAAACTAGGTGCTTAGGGTTAGTGTTTACTACACATGGTGATAGTATCCTTTTTATTATGTAGACCATAATTAGAGAACTGTTCACAGATCTGACAGATCTTGTCTTGCTCGTTTAGGCCGCAATTTGCACAGGAAAAGGTGAAGAACAGCCAGGTTTGGGTAAAATGGCAGACTGCTCAGGAGCAGAGTGAACTTTGTTTAACTGCCACTTTCATGAAGGATTTGTAACATCGCCATAATATATCACATCATGTATTTTGTTAATAATTACACCCCGAGTATCAGAGTAAGCTTTCATCTGTGGGCTGGCTTCTCTGCGTGTAAAGAGAAAGTGGCTCTTCCAGATTTAAAAAAAACCCAAACGAAATCCTCACCTGAAGAGAACTCCTTTAATGACCTGCCATGCGTTAGGTGCTTGTTGCTGCTGCTGCGGATCCTGTGCATTTTCAGCTGTCTGCACAGTCTGGTCATCTGTTGCTGCAGCAGTTCCATTGCTGCTCACCTACAACCAGACAGACACAAAAGACGAGTGGTCAGTGTAGCCAAAGAAAGACACAATGACGGTGCAACGTAGTAAAGTAGTAAAGTACATCATCAAACAGCTTCACCAGCAGTAAAACAGGAGCCACTCGTGTACGGAGTCGGATTTGGCCACTGTACTTTACTGAAAACCCAAAGTGATGATATAATGATACAGCTTTATCTATATGGGACTGATTGACCCTCCATCTCCAGTCCAGTATTAATACATCTTTAAAAAAGGATTGAAGGTGTAGATAAGGTGACAAAATTACAATTCATCACAGACAGATAGTTGATTAATTACCCAATGTTGTTTGTATTTTCAGCAGTTTATTAAAACACACACACACACACACTCTCTACAATAATGGCAGGACACCTGAAGATGGCATAATCCGTCACAACTGATATTGACTGGCTGATATTTAAATGAACTATCCTGATCTAAACAGAGCCGTAGCATAGTTTAAACTATTCTGAGGTGATATCCATGTCAGTACCAGCATGCATATTTGCATATTAAAGCACAGTTAACTCTGATTAGTTTAAGCGTGTCCATGCATCCCCCGCCTCCCCCACCCGTCCAGCAAGGCCAGTTGTATTCAAGTGACACAATACACAAGCGCATGCCAAGTCATGAGACTCGCTCACTATCTAAACATCTAATCTCCCCCATTGTCACCAACACAAGGGAGCCCAGAGGATGGCCTCGCGAAAACAACAAAACTTGAGGTTAAAATGTGTTTTCCGCTCAGCGGGTTCTTATTTATTAGTGTCAAGAAAACCTAGAAGCGAGCTAACGGTGGAAATGTTGAGGTTTGTGATAAGCCACTGGTCCAGCATGATCATGACAACACATTTCAAGGCCATGAAGTGGCTCAAAATAGAGCTTTTCATCCTCGCTACCACGCGCTGTTGTGCTCTATTATCAGAGATATGGATCTCTGTCTGCGGGAGGGATCAACGTGATAACCATTACACACGAGGATTACCAATACGCTCACCAACAGACACAGGATATATGTTCCAGCTCGAGATAATCATTTACACACTCTGAACAGGGATTAACATGTAACCACCTAGTCAGGGTGCAGAGTAAATGCTTCACACTGGATTGTCACTGCATGTGTGTGCGTGTCTCTCTAACAGGAAGAAGGCAAAAGATTAGATAAGTCAGATGTTCACAGAAAAGCAGAGATTGCTCTGGTAATGTTTAATACACATGGTGTATCTCCTGCAGGAGGAAGCCAGCTAATATACAATATTAGATATGTAAAAAAGGATATTTAAAAAAAAAAAGGCATGTCTGTCGAATGTGTGTCAATTACTAACGGCTAAAAATGCTGTAAATGCTCATTTGTTAACATTAAAAGATGGTCTTTCCACATTCAGAGTTCATGTAGTACAAGGACATTTTCAAATGGTTATTTTACACATCAAAACGCTGACTTCGTCATATGTGTTGTGCGAGCTCCAACACAGTTACACCTGTGCTCAGCAGAAAATGTAATCAAAACTGAAAAAATAAACTAAAAGCAGAGCAAACACCGCTGTTCATATCTGGCTACTAGCCACTTAGCGTTTCCCCTAGATTAATGCCAGAGAAAAGTCTCAACTGACTCACCAGCAGTGGGCCTTGAAAGCAACATAACTGTCTCATCTAAAACGAATCGCTGGGCAGGGATGTTTTATTACAAAACAGACACTAAGTGCATGTTGTACCCTTGCCTTAGTTTCTGGCAGATTTGAATGACAGAGCTGGGTATACGTTAGATAACTTATTTTTTATTTTTATGTAACTGCTGTTTTGGAGGCACTTCCAAAATCCTAAAATGATGCTAAAAATATATTCTGTTCCCTGAACAACACAGTTTTTGTCACCTGTGTCTCAAGTTGCAACTAGGTTTTTTATTTTACCAAGATGAGACTTTAAAGAACCTTGAAATCTGGAGAAAAAAAAAAAAGTGGTAAATGTTTATTGACCTTCAGGGTTTTTCTGAGGTTGTCAGAGATTTGTGTGTACTATCTATGCTTAGCTCTGTGGCTTCAGTGTAATGTAATAGCCTATATGAGAGGCATAAACTGGGGCCTGAGATTTAAAACTGAAACCATTAAGGAAAAGAAAAAAAAGGTATAGTCCTGAAACAATCCATTGATCAATCATTAGTCGAATGCCAAAAATCACTGGTGAACAGTCTTTAAGAAATCAAATACTTGCCATTTGCTACAGCTTTACAGTCTGCTTGTTTCATTATATCAGTGTTTTGTGTTTAAGTAAAAGATGGAGCACAAGGGAGACCAGTAGTTTGCCTCGGTACAGTGACGATTCACTTTGACCTCTGGTAACTTGTGATATGCATTTGTCTCTCAGGAAATGATTAGTAGTTGCTAGACACCACCCTAATTACGTCCAACAACTGCTTTTAAAACTATATAAAACAGCATGTTTCCGGCTTAAGCTAAATTTAACAATGGCTACACCTGATTCATCCAACCTGTCAATGTTAACAAGATGCCAGGTAAAGCAAAATGTACGTTGAGCTTGAAGTTGACTGTAAATAAAAGGGCAGGTGTTACGATTTAACAGTAGATAGTGAGAGAGTGTGTGTGTGTGTGTGTGTGTGTGTGTGTGTGAGCTGCTTGAGACTGGCCTGGTTAGTCAAGCCAAGCTGCGTTGTTCAGGTTCAGGCCTTGTCACAGCTAACTGACACACTGCAGCAGTCCACTGCCTCACACCAACACATTTGGAGTCAACTAATAATCTTGTCACTTTTATGTTTAAAAAAAAAAGATGTCTCCGGGTGGGATTTCACCGTTAACACCGCTCTCGCCCCGTGCATCTGCTCGCTAGCGGTGAGGGTTTCTCAGCACAGCGTTAATGGCAGGAGGGGGTCGTTTTAAAACCAACCGGCAACTGACAACGTCACTGGGTCTCATGTAAAGATCGGTAACACGTTTAATCGTTAACGACACCGCGCCCAACGCTCAAACAAACAAAACGACCCCCTTTCCCTGGACGTGAATAGTAAATACGGTCACAAGAGTGTCATTCATTTTACCTCGCCGTTGCTCACGGTAGCTTTAGTTGCTTCGCTCTCCTGCGTCGCCATCTTTCCTTGTCTCTATCGCGCACACGCCACACTGCTGGCTGGGAAGCTGCGCTCCGTCTCGCGAGAGGTCAGATGTAGCGTCGTTTGAGTGACGTGCGTCTTCAGGGGTGTGATGACACCATGTGAGGCTGATAAATATTGTAAGCTGCTTTTCTTGTGACGGGGCTGATGAAACGGCATGAAACTAGGTGCCCAGACTAGTCACGCATCTTCGGTCGTGTGACTAAATAAAATGAAAGCTTAAAAAAAACATTTGAACGTCTACTACTAAATAGCTATAGCAAGTTGCAATCTTTTAACTAATTTGATCTGTGTCACCCTTTATATTTACTTCACCAATCGAGCAAGCATTAAGAGTATGAAGTCTAGTATGAAGTCGCCAACGTCATATTTGCAATGATAGAAAATAACTAAAATACTGCACATTAACTCAAGAACTCATTTTAAAGCACATAACTGCAAGTATGCTGCATTTAAGGCCATATTACAGAAAACCAAGGAATGTATAGTATGGACATTAAATAAGGATTTTCTTTCCTTTAAGATGTTTTGCATGCTTGCACTACACATTTTCCAAATATTGTTCCTTGTCACACCACGTACAGAGTAGAGAAGTAGTTGTAAAACTGGAGAAAATGGAAAAAATTGAATTACTATTGTATGTGCAAACACGTTTTGAAGTAAATATTGAGTGTAATGAAGTTATTTTCATGCAGAAAGTCAAAGTTTCATGTTAGATTACATGTAGAGACAAATCAACTCAATCTGATAAGCTCCTGTACTGCCAAATTATTTTTATTATGCATTTTTACCCTTCGACACACCAGCACCTCAGAGATTAACAGTTTTTAAAAAAAGAAAAAGAGAACAATTTGTGTAGGTGTGGTAATGACATTTCATTGAAAAGAAACCACAAAAATAATTAATTTACATTTCTTTTGTAAACTTTAGAGGATTAAAAAAACATGTTAACAGCTGTGGACTGGTAACATATAGCAAAAGCATAAATAAGGCAAATAATTCATTTGAAATGCACTTTTTCAAAAGCTGAGTGTTGTGATTATAATGGCGAGAGAGAGGCAGTTAACTGGAGTAGCTGTTCACAAAACACAAAATCATACACGGTAACATGTAGAGACAAATAAAATCAAAGTTTTACAGTTATGCTGTTCCTACTTTAATGGCCAATCTGGTATCAATGGTATTGAATCCAAAATATACATCTAATGGTACATACATACATTTTCTACTTATGCTGCAAATGGGAAACATCAATAAGTGTTTCAGAATTAAACAGATCCACTATATTACCCATTTCTTAAGCCACCCACCTGAACAATCTCTACTACAGGATGAATGCACATGTACAGAAAGTGGTTAGAGCTAACAAAGATTTAACTACATGGAATTCAATGTGCTTGTATGGAACTACAATAGAAAAACATGAAGGATTTTTTTAAGGGCCTATTAGGAGGTAAATTGTAAGTTATTTTAAATGTTTAGTACAGTTTAAAATCAGATCGCAGATAGCATCCTATTCTGCAATATCTGAGGATATACTGGAGCTACTTCTCTTCTCTGGCCATTTTCCCAGTATACGCTCTCAAATAAACACTTTATTTGATTTATTCTTGGGTTTCGTTATCCATTTGTACACAGGAGAGGAAATCAAGCAGATACACATTTAATCCTATGGCCTTAACATTTAAATTTTTTAACTTGAAACATTACTTTTTATTTCGGTTGTTCAACATAAGCAATCCAAGTTCAGACAATTTAATTTTGTTAACGAGCAATTCAGTCAAAAATATAATGGGGGATTACATTAGGAAACCTAGAAATGCTGCTGAGGCTGCAGTCGATCAGGATAGATTGTTCTTTCCTCTTTAGCTGTGAATCTCTCATCTGTCAATCATTAGTACAATATGGTGGAATGAGTTTGACCATTTGGATTTTAATCAATGAGAGGAAAACTTTTGGTATGAATGTGACGTCATGTTACATGTTACACGGTACAATGCCACTTCTTATTTTAGTGTCAAAGTGTTTTAAGGAGGATCTTTTCCATCAACAGACCAGGTGTCCAACCCTTGGATTACTCTCAGCAATTTACAGTCTTCAAAAAATGCTAATACTACAACTATAGACAGTAATATACATTAATCTTTGTACAAACTGATGTAAACTAAGATTGTTATCTAAACTGTCAATAAAGACTTTTAGATTACAAAGAAGACGCACAACCTTGGGAGCAATAAGTACTACTAAAGCATGTAAATGAAATAAAACAGGTGTGTTAAGTGAAGAACTACATATTAACCTTCATTTTGCTGCATGCAACAAAAAACCCTCTCCTTTATCGACCATAGTTGGTGTGAGCTCCTCTTGTGATCATCTTGTATAATCCTCATATCCAGCACACCTAGAGATGCACCACCTGACAATCTTTTCCATCGGGCTGCATTGGTGTTAGTGACAGAACTTGAACCTAAAAGCCACTCTTTGGATCATGCCTTCCAGAGAAGCAAAACAACAACAAACATTTAATTTGTTACAACGACAATCCGTCAACTCTGGTTTGTGAATGGATAACAGCTTGAGGTTGATGATCAAACTTCAGCGGCAGAAAACACTCTGCCCACTGTTACATTACAGTCCTACATCTCATCTAAACCGTAATCCTCCTCAGGGAAGTCTCCCACAATCACACTCAGGGGCTTCACAAATCCACCATAGTTGTTCTCACATTGAAAGTATTTCTTCCCTTCAACACTGTGTAGACAATGAAAAAAGAAAAAGACAGGGTCAAATGCAAAATCAGGACCAACATGATCAACACTGTGCACAATTAAAACTAAATAAAATGTCGGTGCTCTTACGTTCCGTTGTGCTTTCCGTGGGGCTCGTCGTACTTCACACCCACCCACTGGCCTGGCTTGAAATCTGTTGTACCTGCAAAAACACAACATTGTTCTTTACACAGGGTACTCCTACTCTTTTTGTTTGCTTAGTCATGATCTCCATTACCTGCTGAAACTGCCAATGACCGAAAATGTTAAATGCATCTTAACATGAATCTTTTTTGATGAGTGAGATTAATATGCCATAAATTTGGGTAATTACCTGACACAGTGAATTCCCTACAGGACTTTGTTTCGGCTCAGAACTCAAGCAAAACTGATTAAAAATGAAAAGCGACATTATCTTCCAAGCCTATTTACATGGATGTGGACATTAACAACAGTCTCCAAATGAAACACACCAAAACAGAACATGAAACACTAGAGCAGTCAATCCCAGCAGTTACAGCCACATTGCTTGTGTAATGGAGCAACATAAATTACAACAAAGTCTCCTCTGAGAGAAAATTCTCAGTCGTACTAAATTGAAACCAGCGTCCTAAAGAAAGTAAGGCTTCATACACACTTACCAACATACATGACCGTGCCAAGCTTCGTGGGTTGACCAGGGACCTGCACTTTGCATCGGCTGCCAACAGAAATGGCCTCAGCAGCAACCCTCTGTTCTTCTTCCCGAGCAGCAAGCTCAGCCTTCTTCTTAGCCATTTCTTCCTCGTTGAAGTGGCCGACACGATGTTTCTTCATGAATGACCTTGCTGTGTCTGAAGGACAGAAAGTTGCAGAACAACTATCAAATACGACTGGATAATTTCTTTACAATGTTTTGTGAAGATAAAAATAAATCTAAATAATGACAGCTCAAGTGTTGTATGATGGAGGGATTGTAAATTTGTTGTCTACAACTGCAAATGATGTTCATTAATCAATGGCTTTAACAATTATTGTCTGATTTTATGATCAACGGTTCATTTTCGGGGGATTGGCTCAATAATGAATCTATACAGCTAAAATCTTGTAGCTATAATGTTATCCTTTGCTGCTGCAATAACCCCATTTGGTCATAAAATTGGGGAATCTCAGTTCTTTAAAACAAAAAGCACAGAAAAAGAAAATGATGCTATGAGAATTACAAACTGGAGAGAAGCTCGATGGTACCGTACCTGTTCTCTTCTCATAAGCATCATTTGAGAGTTCAAACTTCTCCACTTTGGAAACATCTGTGAACTCGCCCATCTGACTTCCACTTCTATCAACAACCTGTAATTCAGAATAAGACAGACAATAAAAATAACATTTTAAAAAAGGCCATACATGTAACCAAAAACTGCTTTGTAATCATGACAGTAAACAGTTCATCATTTGTCATTATTGTTGCATTATTTTGTTGAAATAATGCCGTTGTGAGATGCTACTGTTTTAAAAGCTCTCGCTTGTTGGCATAGCGCATTTATCAACGCGGGCCCTGGAGCTACGCCGTTCAGGTTTTCAGGCTTGCCTTGCCTATTATTGCACTGCAGAACCCCAACACCTGTAACCAGTCAGGTTACAGCTGTCTGTCACTGCTGCATTTTCTGTGTTGCTCACTTTTCAATATTTAAACATGAAAACACATTTTACAATAAAGACAAATAGTAAATTATTTGCTTAATTTTGAGATCCCCTCAAATTTTGATTTTGCCGTCTTCCGGGGTCCTGTTTGAAGATTAGGGAGTCCCTTGTTTTTCACACACTGGATAAAGAAATTGCATCACCAAAAAGGTACAGGCCGGCTCACTGTAGGCCAATATCAATATCTCTCATACATAATGCGTACACACACGTCAGGACTGAGTACCACACCAAGTCAAGCCCCCGCCCCCCCCCAGTGCTTCCAAACCGAGATGTTACATACGTGTATTCTGCAGTCATCATCCACAGGATAGGAACCCAGCAAAGCTTCATTGTCGTCCATTTTCTGCATGAACTTGTCAGAGACACTGAACAACTCCAGGTCCATGCCGGAGGCAGCTGCACCCACGACCATCTCCAACTTCCCCTAATTACAATACAAAGCAGTACATGAAATAAAATGGCATTTTTGAGATAATTTATTGTCTCTGATAACACGAGGAAGGCAGAAATAAAACAATTATCTCAATATAAAGTGTATTGTGCAGTTTAGGTTTGGGAAAGCACAAAATTAGAGCGAATGTTTGTATCTTTTGGGATGTATGATGTATGGTAAACCGAGTCTCACCTTTAGTTCTGCTATACTAATCCCTCTATTGAACCTGCGCTGCACCTCAAAGGAGGAGATGGTGCTCGTTAGGCGCACGTTCACAGTGGGATTGGTAACTACTGTCACTCCGCCGTCCATTATGCCGATGGTTGGGACACAGGTAATGATCAAACACTGAAAATAATGGACAAAGAATGTGACATATTAGCCAACGGTCCTGAAATTAATATACCATCTCACAGTTGCAAACAAATAGATAATTTTCTGTTGTCCTGCTGCAGGGATATTAATACCTGAACTGAAACTTTGGTTGAAGGTACTTCCTTTCAATGCACTTCCGATTAAATGGTCTATGAAGACCTACATTACGAGTGCTAACGTATTTTCCCCTTTTACCGTTAATAACTTACTTGCTCTCACATTGTTCTGACGTTACTAAGTACGTAGTATTGAAATTATTGGTTATGTTTAATTAGATAATTAGTCACACGTGTCTCTCGTGTTTGCACACTTCACAAACTGTGATCATTTAAGTTTAGTTTTACATGCTTTTATTTTAGCTAGCTAGTTTAGATTAGCTAGCCACAGACTGCGTCAACGCTAGCTGTTTTGGTAGCTAGCTAGCAACAGCAGCAGAGTCACGTTATTACACTGAGGAAACGTCGGCTTGTCGGCAAAGTTGCCATAATTACTTACAAATGCGTAACTTGTCTGGTGATGTTACGCTGGATGCAGATGACTCGACACCGTATGCACTTTTCAAGGCAGAAATATCGCTGCAGGACGTTTCAATCGGCTTCACTGTGTTGCTTCGCCACACCAAAAACCACGTGACCCCCTAAACGACCCACCCCGTTACGTCACCACCGTGTCAGAGAAGCGTAGCGCTGGTTTTGAATAGGGGACGTCTTTGTCAATCTGCCTTAGTATTTGAATTCAAAGCTGTTAAAAATGACCCGCTCCGATAGTGTAAGCTGTAACGAAATAACAATAATGAAAGCAAAAACGGTTTCATTATGGTCTCATATTTTATCACTTTATACAAACGCCCTTGCATTGCCCATGCATTGTTCCTGTTCCAAAGACTCCACGTCCCAGTGGAGCCAAGGACTACAGACCTGTGGAACTAATCTCCCACATCATGAAGGCCCTGGAAAGACTCGTCCTGGAGCAGCTCCGGCCCCTGGTCCAAACATATTCGGACCCTCCCTTTACACCTCTACACCCTCTATTTTTCTACTGTTTATTATTCTTTTTTCAATAACGTTATTGAGCATTGTAACTGTATCAAAAAGCAATTTCCCTTCTGGGATTAATAAAGTATTTCTGATTCTGATTCTGATTCTAAAAGAAACACACCTCTAGTTACTAATGATTATGCCCTCTATTGTGTAGCCCTGAAAGTGGCAAGAAATGCGTTACTCAACATAATTGCACAAAATAATTTTACAATATGGGTGAGAAATATAGAGAAGCACATTGCATTCACAAAAGAAAAAGTAATTAGACACCGTATTTCACAATTACAATAAAATAAGTTCAATCAGGATCTCGTAATTATAAAAAAAAACTAGAAAGGAGCCACATACTGGCAACTGCTTTCCTCGGTAGAACCACTGGGCCACAGAAAGGTAAGTTATCAGCTTACCTGTATAGGCTATAATAGATTTCCCGATCAATTCGATTCCAAACCACAAGGTCCCAATTCCAATTGATTACCGATTTAATTCGATTTGATTCAATATCAATTTGGCTACGGCAGTTACAATACCAATTTTGCTTGGAAATGAAATAAAATGTCAGAGAATTAATGATGTAAGTTGTACAAGGAACCATCTAACCTGGTGCATTATACTAATATTAGCCCTTATGTTTACATTAAGCATGTACATTTTTTGGGGGGCACACAGAGAATTAACTTAAACTTAAACACTTCTTATCTTCAAATCTTACTTACAGCTTTGCTTTTGACCGGCTGTTCTCTGTCATAGTTTTTAAAATGTAACCAGCCATCTGTCTTGGTGATGGCTGCTATGTTTGATTCAACTGAGTTGTCAACCAAAGTTTTTGGGAGTGCTTGAGTGCACTTTGGAGGCTGATGCTGAGACACTTTGGTTGCTATCACTTTGGTACTTCTGTGTGTTCTGTTTCACAACCAAAGTGAAATATCCATAGAAGTATGTATCAATATTGTTTCTCGCAGTCTGTTCTCTAGCAACTCGTCATTATGTACTACATAGTCTGTGATTCTGAGTTATTCAGAAACTTCTTATTAATGATTCATTAATCATCAGGTGATTCCTGATTTGTTTCTCATTCATTCCTTAGTAACTAAATACTCACAATTATGTGTACTGTATTTGTGTACCATATAAGTGTTTCCTTGTTGAGGCTCTTTCCTGTGAGGCTCCTCTGAACAAACACCAAACATTAGACCACTGAAGAGGTCTCAAAACGGACCTGTGACATCAAGACAAGTCAAAACCTAATTTTACTGGTGTACACAAGTTTTGGCAATTGTTGTTGGAAAAGCTGAGTTACAGTATGTGAACACAAACACCGCTTCCTTCTGTTTCCTGTGAGAACTGACCTTTGACCCCTACATCTTGCTCCCAGCATCGAGTCAGACACATGATACTCCCCTGGGAGCTTGACGGCATGTGCTCTTCAAGGTCCCTGCTTTCCTTTGCTTGATTCAGTGTATATTTTTTAACTCTTAAAGTCTAAAAATACACTTGAGTGCGGATGTTGCTGCTGTGTTACATAAGCTTGTGAGATTGAAGTGTCAAGAATATGAGGTTGTACAGAAAGTTTCTGGATCTTAGTTCTCATAAAGTAAACAATTATGGAAGGAAGGAGAGTTTCCTGGAACAGCTTCACAGAGGAAAATCTACACAGAATTAACTTCAAGCTTCATGTTTTGGTCACTTTTTAATATACTTGAGGAAAAATGTCACAGGTTTCCAGGGCTCCACTGTAAAACCTGACAGTAGTGAAGTAAATTACTCAAACTGTATATAGTCTATATTCCAGAGTTTTATGCATCATAGCAGTAAAAAAAAAAGTACCCTCATCCCTAGAATCCTGTATCCTGGATAATGTCTCTGTCAACCTTTCTTTCTTATACATTCACTATGCAACTATAGAATTAAGGACATCGTATTGTTATTTGTGTTTTATTGTTATTTTCATTTTTTGCTATGTGATCTAATGAATATAGATAATAGACATATTTTTTCTGTTCAAAGGCTTAGTTAGATTTTCATTGTATTCTACTGTCCTGTGGCTCCATTTATATAACTGTGTGTAGGATCCATACCAAAAGTATATGTGCACACAAAAGTCAAAAAAATAGCATGAGTGATTTATAAAACTGTGCACATGCACGCACGCGCATAAATTTCCCTTTATAAATCACAATCAACTTGAAAATGTGCAGATATGGACAAGCCTTATATCACTATACAATACACACAATTTACTATAAATGGTTACTGCAAAACCATTCATGAGATTAATACATATTGAGGCCCCAGGACATAACAAAAGACATTTGTTAACAGCTGTGGCTCAGGAGGTACAGTGGATTGTCCCATTGATCCCAGGGTTGGCAGTCCGCCTCCTCCGGTCCACATGTCAAAGTGTCCTTGGGCAAGACCCTGAACCCTAAGTTGGAGGCCGCCACCCAGCATGGCAGCTCCGTCACCATCGGTGTGTGAATGTGTGTGTGAATGGGTGAATGAGACTAATCTGTGCTTTGGGACTAATAAGTGCTGTGGGAACCATTAAGATTGAATATTCATTGAATTCATCCATTCATTCATCCATTTACCAATACACAATAAACTATAGACTATAAAAACATATTTTACTAGAAATGATAATCCCCTGCTAATTTTTGTATGTAGGGCTGTCAATGTTAACGCGTTAATGTTTGAGATTAATTTGGAAATATTAACGCGATGAAAGTTTTTACTGCTTATTAAGAATATATAAGAATATAAGAGAGCTTTATTGTCAATAACATAGTATGAGCAGTACATACATAGATATCAAAATTGCAGTTTCCTCATGTCCCAGCAGTGCAAAATAGATAAACAGAACAGTAAAAAGAAAAGTAAAAAGAAAAAACAAACAAAACACAGTGCTATATACAATATAATACAATATACAATGTATGGAGAAGTTGAGGTAGAGATTCTAGTGCAAATAACAGCAGTGTTTATTTATTTATTATTATGCGCGCA
>JAVQJD010092891.1:2500-10804 GCA_036023655.1 Nannoperca australis
CAAGCAGTTACACAGCCCTGCAGAGCAAGAAAGGTTCACAGCGATGCACACACACACACCCACAAACTTGTTTTTGTCACTTTGGAGTTCAACACTTTCACTTACATTCATTCCCCAACTACAAAACAAGGGACCAACTTCTCAAACCACAAGCAGGGGGCTTCGGTGATCATTGGTACGACAGCATCGGTACGACATTGGTACGACCCACCCGAGAGACCACAACAAGTGCACAAGCTTGTACGTCAAACTGAAAACCACGCGTTCGCCATAGTGGTAGCTCTGCAAGCTAGCTTGGCGCAGTGTAAATAATTGCCCAAGAAAAAAAGGCTTCTGTCATTGGTTCCCCAAATTGTTTAATGTAAATTAAATGCCAGGCCATGGTAATTGGACTAATCAACTCAAAATACATTGGATTTATGTGTTGTGGTTGTCCTGAGAATTAGCTAGCGCTGTGTTGTACACCAGCATGCCCGGCTCCTTGTATTTGATTGGCCAAAGCCATGCGGTTACCACCAGAAGTTTGGGCAGCAGAGCAAAACTTCTAGAATACTAGAGTAAATTTGATTTAAACATTTTCTCTTAATGTTCTTTTTTCACCTTTTTTTCCTGATACAATAATAATATTAAAATCAGACGTTATCTTTTGCAAACTACATTGTTCTGTCGCTGCAATTTTAGGCGAGGACACGGTCGAGATAGAATAACTGTTCCCTTTTAAAGCACTGCACCAAGATTTAACAGGAAACGCACACACGCACACATGCACAAAGTGTTCTTGAGAATTTCCGTTGCAAAGACAAACACTGCTAGAGACATGCAACATCAGGTTTTTTTTATTTTTTATATTTACATCAAACACTGAGTAAACACTATTACTGTAAATCAACCCAACAGCTGAAAGGCCTCGAAGAAGATTTTATTAATTTGAAGATAAATCCAACACGTGTCATGTGGTCAAGTAGTTGTTCTATTTTTGTAATGTTAGCAGAGGGTGTAGATGCCAATGTGTGCATTATTGTATAGCTAATTCATTCTCAACTTTGATGTCAGCTCTTAAGGTAAGTGTGCTAATTGTACACTGGCTAACACAGCTGCAGTGCTGACTAAAGATTTCATCAGGGCTGCTTGTCAGTCATGAACAATCTAAATAGAAACACAACACTTAACACATGTAATTATTGTATTAAAGCTGCATTCATTACAATTTTATTGTCTTTAGTGCACATAAAGAAGGTGGAAACACAACATTGACATACTATCACAAGTCAAAGTTGATGTGGCTAACCTGTTGCCTGCAATATCCATGAATCAACATTAGCATTCATTTGGAGTTAGCTTTAGCTGCTAAATGCTCCACTGTGTACACCAGTCGGCCTGTTGTTCTGGGTCCTGTGCAGGTAGTGTACAGTGGGTGTATCGGAGAAACTGCAGCTGCTGCTGGAAACTTGATGAGAAAGTTGATGAGAACGGAGTTTGTGGGCTGGAAAAACCAGCACAATGAGCTAGTGGGTTCTTTGTGGGTTCACCATATGAGCGACACCTCTCACATTACACATGTACTTTGTCTGGGCTAGTTCCAGTTTGGGAAAACTTGTTTGGTGTGGAAGAACCTGACTGACCTAACCACCCCACATCAGTTTTGGACTCCACAGAGTAATGCCCATGGTTTTGGAGGAGATGTTCAATTATTACACTTGGGTGTAAATTTCAGCTATCCACAAAGTTGGTCACAGGAGGTGTCCCAGAGGCAGAAAACCTTAAATAGACCGTCTATACGTTGGATAAGTGTTTGTTTCACAGCAGCCTGTGAATGCAAGCATCAACATAGATGAAATGTATTAGCTCAAGTCGTGTAACATAGGCACAGCCAGTGCTGGGAAAATGATGCAGACGTGTGTAGTCATTCGCACAGCTGCTGGTTGATGCAGCAGGAAGGAATGCTTGCTATATTTCTAACTCTCCTCCCTCCTTTCATCCTCCCTGCTAGCTCGGAGGCTTGCAGCCTTGTGACCTGGAGGGTGCTGGTTCAGGACACTGTTGCTGCTATACCAGCAACAGAACTACATGCGCTGCAGCTCACACTGGGACAAAGTACAAGAATGCAGTTGTATAGAGCAACTTCAACTGCCTTTACAGTGCTAGTGGGGTCACGCCGTGTCTGCATGGATGTCTGAGCTGTTTCTTTAGAGTTGGAGCGTGCGTAAACTGCACGGTTGTGACTTTTGGAGAGCTGTGTGCAGTCAGAGATGCTAAGCTGGCTATTGGTGGTCAGTAAATCAGTAAAAAACTGCAGGCTGCCTGTTTGACACACCACAATATCTTGTTTTCTATTTCTACACGTGTTAAATGCACAAGCTGCAACGCGCGACTCAACCCTCAGATTAGCGTCTTGTGGTTGCTGCTGTGTGTTATTGTGTACTATATATTGCTGCATTGATTTTCTTCTGCCATCATATACTGGTACTGATATTGTGTATAAGTTGTTAACTGTATAACAAGTGTTTGATTGCAAACTCAATTACATGTTTTGTTATTCCATGTTTACTGTTCACTTCCTCCGGTTATCAAAAACCTTTTCAAATTCTTCCATTACGACAGAAAATCGTAACTTTACGCAGAGCAGATGCAATTCTGAAAACAGAAACATGGGAGCTTTGTATGTACAATCAGTGAGCATGCTGATTAGTGTTTGTAACTGTCTTAATCAATACTGGGAAAGACTAAAGTTGTTTAATTAATTAATGTTTTGGGGCTAGCAGCTAATTGTAATAGAATCCGTTGTTTGATAAGTGCAGATTTAATCTGGTGAATTACCACATGGATACAGGCTTTGATTTTAGCCCAGGTGAGGAACGTTCAAGACAAGCATTCATGCGCAGAAACCTTTCAGACAATCCAAAAATCCCATAAAATGCGATGGAAACACCCAACAGCGAACAGAAAAACACACTTACCTCGTACGAAAGCCGACTGATAGGACGACAGTGACTCAAAGATACTGTTGGATGCCATATAATGATTAGTCTTGATTTATCTGTGTGAGAATAAAAACACACACATACACGCAGACAATCAAAGGTCAATAAGACATAAGGCATTTGTTGCCGATCTTAACCACAAACCGCATCTGTCTATGTGGGTGTGGGCGTGCATGTACGTGAAGGAATGCATGTAGAGCATGTAACACATTGATTCTCAGCAGTGACTACTGACACAGATAAATCTAACATGCTTCGAATGTTACAATTCTCCTGCTAGCTGCCCGTTGGTCTAAGCAAACAGGTTTTATTTGAGTGTCTGAGTATAAAACGTAAGGGCTCTTAAGCTTGGGACGGTTTGTTGCATTGCAGCAATAAAATAAAGCACCCTAAAATAAAATTATGTGTGAATTTAAATGAAATTCCGTGATGGCTGAACACTTCTAGTTTGAGCTGCACAAGGTGTGCAGTGCCATGTTGATTTTAATGACTAGTAGCCTACAATTGCTGTGAATAAATCTTGCCATACGGGCTTATCAATGTTTTTCTGGTGCAACTTTGAATGGCTTTGACTGGTGCAATATCTTTGTCATGTCACCTTAATTCCAAGTGCAAGTTAACCAGCAGGGAGGTGTGATTTGAGAACTGGTCCCGCCCTTTGCTACTCACAAAGAGATGTAGTGATGTAGTCTTATGTCCAAACTAACAATATTCACACACACAGACACACAATGTTCTCCTCTGGAGAAAGAGTTACGCCCATCAGTGAGTTTGTTGTTGTACTTGCCTCCCACTATATCCAGTAAACTCATCCTGCCTGTCCCACTTTAATCAGCCCGCTCAGCCTCTGTGGTCACACTATAACCAGTCCCACCTTGACAGGGATTACTGAAGGAAAGGAAAGGCCTCACTGAAGCTAAAATGTCCTCAGTAAATGCAGAAGATCCACCATGAGCATGTTAGCATTTAGCCAAACCCAACATGCACCTTTTGGTCAAATAACAAATCGTAGGTGTGTTTGATTTGGGTCACTGGCTGATGAAATTTTACGTACACATTGAACATGTACAGTACTAGCTTAGTATATTTACAGTACTTCTCTGCTGTCCTGTGACTTTGACTTTTACAGTGACGCACACACCTTGAGATAAAAAGTTCTGGGCAGTAAAATGCCTGAAACAGTAAATGTAATGTGTTGCTTCCACCGCTGAACGGTACATGATTGCTAAAAGGGCTTGTCCGACAAATATGGCGCAACCGCAACCACAGAAGTTTACAGGGCAGTCTCCTAGCAACACTGGTCCTCAGATGTCTTGTCGCTTAGGTGCTGCCACAAGTTTGTCAATCAGTGGCTTTATCTTTTTTTGAAATATTTATCTTACACAACAACTGAAGGATCATTATTTCCTCACTCAAAAACTGAGAATATAAATGTCTGTTGAACTTCAACACTCTACGAGAAAGCAGGGCAAATTTGGAGGGGAATCTGCCGAATTGATGAGGTAGATGGTGCCTGTTTCCTGTTCCTCCCTGTCGTAATTGTTGAGAATGGCAAGAGGGAACGAATGAAAAATAAAATTATCAGATGAATCTGAATGAATTTGGGGATGATTTAATGATGTTAAAAGATTAATCACGTAGAACTTTTCTCCTGATGTTGCTTTCCTTTTTATATGTCAAACTTTGTTATAAAAGCATGAAGACCCGTAAAAGTTGGTATGCTGTATTCAAACGTTGCAGTGAAGTATGTGGCGGTTATGAAAAAAAATAATACCATTAAACAAAAATAGTGGAGGTAAAGAGGCTGTGGTTGTGGTATTCTTACCCCAGCCTAGGCTCCCCGGTCCTGGGCACAGGTGGTGGAAGAAGCTCCTTGCGGTTTTTCCAGTCAACCAGTGACTCTGATGCAAAATAATCCACCAAAACTCTTTTATTCTTCCTACCCTCTCTCTACAAGTGGCTTCTTTCTCTTGTCTGTCTCTTGACTTGCTTAAAGCTCTTTTCTGCTTCCGCTCTTTCTCTCTGCCGCCATACACATCTTCCTTTATCTCTCAACGCTCTTCATGACTCTCTCTCTCTCTCTCTCTCTCTCTCTCTCTCTGGTTTTGGTATGTGGTTCTCCAAATCCCCTTGCTGATGACTTTTTGGCTGCAGAGTTGACTCTCCTCGACAGTCAGTGTCACAGAACAGAGGTTGTTTTGCTGTCAATATCACACGCCGCCTAGTTTTGGTTTCTATTAATCTGGCGTTGTGGCTTTGGTGTGCGTGCGTGTGTGTGTGTGTGTGTGTGTGTGTGTAATCAAACTAAGCACCTGCCCCCCTCAGCCAACAGTTTTCACCGTGGAAGTAGCTGTGGTTAGAGGGAGCGAAATGGAGGGAGAACGCGTTGTGGTGTGTGTTTGATCGCCCATATGTGCGTTTGTGGTTTGTGTGTGTGTGTGTGTGTGTGTGTGTGTGTGTGTGTGTGTGTGTAGCAGGGGTTAAAGAGAGTGAGTCACCTCTACTTCACCAAGCCTCACTGCAGTTCAGGCTGTTAGACCGCTGTGACCACTAGCGCGCATGTGTGTGTGTGTGTGTGAGCACGATGGAAGTTAGTTGAGAGAAGTGTAAGGCTAGGCAGCTTTATTTACAGAGCACATTTCATCGCAAAGAAACTGGAAATGTGCTTTCACAGTGGTATAACAATAAAAAAAATACATATACATACCCATAATACCTGCACACACACACTCTAACACTGTTCATAGTCCATTTCGAACATAAGTGACTCTACGGCATTGCACTGCACGCTGTATGGGATGCACATGAGTATCAATAATGCTTAAAGGGGACTTCCACTGATTTCACATGCCAATGTCAATTTTCACACCTCCTCCTCCGCCTGTGAAAACCGTTGTGTGTGTGTGTGTGTGGGTTCTGCAGTTTATGGAGGATCTTTGTCAAGTCTGAGAAAATAACCCCTGTGATGTCATCGGGGTTATCGCTCCTCTTTGACTCCGATGTGTCTGAAAACTCAAAAAAGCAGGGAGGTGGACCTTGAGCTGTCGTTAAGTTAGCTCACAAGTCATTTTGTTGCAATGTTCCAATTTATTTTAAACGTCGCCCAACTTTACCTGTGTTGATTTGTTGTTGCCTGCACATCACTGCAGCCTCTTTTAGCTAACGTCGACATGATCATCTATCGGGAGGCCGGTGTTCCACTTTTGACTTGCACTGCAACCTTTTCACTCGAAAATGGAGAAAGCACTTGGTATTTCCGCATATTTGAATCCTGCAGTGTGGCCGTGGATGGACAGGCCTACCAGGGACCCGGAGGCCTCAGAGGGCCCTTAAGCCAGAGCCTCTCTTTAAAGTGACTGTTTATTATCATTTCCTGTTAGAAAATCAAAAAGCTCAGTGGAGATAAATGACATCAGCTTCGACAGTCTAAGGTACCCAAAAGAGCCCTGTTAAATAATTGCGGTGTGGTGTTTTTCACATAAGAGTGTGTGAGATCAAAGTTAAACACCTGCTTGTTCAGTATCTGCAATCAGCCTTTTGAGCGGAGGGTTGACGGAGTGCAAACACACGGGGAACCTGACCCTCGAATCCACGCCTCCTTACACCCCAACACCTGCACTGACACACTTCTACCCTCTGCCACCTCAATACACGCGACACAAAGCCAGGACAGCTGCTGCCCCACCTCGTTTCCGTCTTTAGGTTTCCATCGCAGCCCGACCTCAAACTAAATCTGATTATCTTAAAAATCGGCCTGCACACTCGCTATTTAGCGTGAAACACAGCTGAAACAAAAACACCCAGTAAAAGGTGACACCAGATTTTGGTGACGCGATCATTGTAGTTCTTTTTTGTACTTCAGTCACATGTGCACTGTAAAAACACCAAAACAGTGCAAAATTAACCGTTTGTGGAGGACTTAATGGATGAAGCGACCTTATTCAGCCACTCGGCATTAAACCCTTCAAGTGTCCCAACCTGACGCACCCCGAGAAGTTGTCCATGGAAATTGCACTTACAAACAAAATGCTTGGCAGGTGATTGGATGAACCATCTGTCTATCACGGCTAACTTCAACCAATGAGATCAATGAACCACATGATGTAGTAGGAGATGTAGTAGTCGGGAGGAGAGTGAAAACATCTTTTCCATGGAGAAAAGCCCTCAGTGCCTCCAATTCTGATACAACTGATGCTGTTGCAGCATCTATGCAAACCTCTTTAGTACCCGCTATTGCTTTTGAACAAACAGTCGCAGTCGTCGCAGGCTGCTTTCTTTCATTTAAGGAATATTGCAAAGTTACGGCCAGTCCTATTCCAACAAGATGCCCAAAAACTTATTTTTAACAATCAGCTGGCCAGGCCACCAGGAATTCAGTCCGCGCCAGCCCGTAGTTCTTCATAGGAAGCATAACTTAAAGCCTGGCAAGGTGGATTCTCGCGTGATCTTGCGTGATCTCGTGAATCCAGATGCCTTGCGAGGTAACAAGTGTCCTGCAGTGGAGCTTGACTGAAGTCTTTCAGGACAGAGGGTAGATGAGGACATTTTGGGGGGGTTGTCCTACTGTATGTCCTGGGAGAGCTCAGTGGGAGGCTGCTCACCCGCTCGCCCATGACCCCTAACAGACACAACATGACCTCCAGCTGCAACTTCCTGGGTCGACACTGGGGTCAGACGCTGATGTAAGGGGACTGAATCAGCTATCGTTGTGAGGAAGAGGGAAAGAAAAAAGATTGTTTTGAGCCATGCTGAACGTTAACCGGAGGGTGAATCCTAATGGCTTTTCCTGTAGTGGCACCATGAGGCTTCGAGTGAACTGCCTGAGGTGGTTGTATAATCATCTGGAGACTCAACAAGTGGCTGACAAGTCACAGAAACATGCACTCCAGGCGGTTTTAAATGTATTTAAACTTAATAAAAATTGTAATTGTGTATTAAAATATAAAATGAATGAGCCTGTCTGAGAGTATGAGGTGAGTGTTTGATACCAGGTTTGATGAAACAAAGAAAATAGAAGGAGTTTGGTTTGTTTGTTAGCATCTGCAGGTCTAGTCTCACAAACAGCCGTCCTCCTCCTTCCCCGTTCTCTCTCTTTTCTCTTCCTCCTCCTCCTCCTCCTCTTCCTCCTCCTCCTCCTCCTCTAACCCCCCCCCCCCCCCATCATCCTCTACACCCCACAGAGCTCCCACGACATCAAACCCCATCATGTCTAGACCCCGCTCACATGTGTGTGTGTGGGTGGGCTCGTCGCTGTGTGTGTTCTTGCCCGCTGCTAAAATACACCAATTGAAGTGGCCTTTGAACTTCTCAACACACGGGGGGG
>JAVQJD010092900.1:0-31229 GCA_036023655.1 Nannoperca australis
ACACACACACACACACACACACACACACACACACACACACACACACACACACACACACACACACACACACACACACACACACACACACACACACACACACAGTGAGGAACCAAGTGAGGAATTTAATTTTATTCCTTTTTTATTTTCTGCTAGTACAATACACTTTCCACAAATGCTAATATTTGAAATTGAGATAAAAAAAAATGAACACATTCATTTATTTCCAATTAAAGCTTGAAAAACAAAGATTTCATACTAGCCAAATTCAAAAGGACGTACATAAAAATATCAGTCATGCAAAAAGATATTAAAAATAGTCCAGTAATAGGCCTTAACTACATCCGTGTTTAAGAAGTTCTTATGCACAATAATTCTTATCAAGAATCATTGGCCACTATTAGCACTCAGGTGTGATCACAGCGTATATTTGCGATCACGTATACATGAAAATGTGTACATACAAACAGTATGTATGTGTGCATAAACAAGCTGCTCCTTAACGAGAGCAGTTTATATTAAGGTAGGAGTGATGACTGATAAAGATGGATGACACTGAGTCCAGCAGAGCTCTGGTCAGGTTGTTCTTAGGAAGTGAGTCTCATCTGAACTCAGTATGTGTTATATGACATGTATGACTGCGCAGCTATATGATGAGCATCTGTAACAGAGATCAGGTTTTGTATTTGGTAAGTCCTTTTGTGATCGTAAACATGCCTTCATCTCCATTCTTGGTGTTTAACTTCATTTGAAACTGAACATTAAAGCCCCTAATAACTTAGATTAAAATATTAAGCACTCTTAGTGTAAAAGTGTTCTTTAAGAGGTTAACTCACATCATTTGGGAGTTTTTGGGACTGTCGGGGCAGATTAAATCAACATCAACCACACAACTTTCATCAGATAATGATTCAGATTCACTCCAAACCGACGTGAAGAGCACAGGGAAAAAAGCACAAAATACGTCAAACTTTCATGTGAAATAACCAAAATTGAAATCTAAAATTGGCGGAAAATATTGTGGTTGTGTATAATCTCAATGCTCAGTGTAAGAAGCTGATTGAGAAAATATGTTTTCAGGGGCTTTAAAACCTACTGATCCACTAAAAACAGACTTTTATTAGAAATGTATTTGTCAGTGTGTTCAAACATTGCAGCTGTTTTTAATTCCTGAGAAATTGACTTAGATGAACATGTAGTTTTTCCTTAGAAAGCTGCATTCTAATGCTCGTTTGGTATTTTGCAGGGCAGCATTTTGTATTCAAGGTAAAAAGAACAAAAAAACAAAAAAACTAATTTGGACCGACGTTACTGTAATCAGTTGATAAGGCACAATCTATAAGGAACTCTTTAGGTTTCCTCTCCCAGTTTTTCCTTTTGTTACCAGTTCATTTGCAGCCACCCAGACACATATTCATAGACCAGCAACATCACTGCTCCACCTGTAACCGAACACAACAGAGAGCCACAGTGAATCAACCCATATTTCTTTTCTAGTGAGTAGGCAGCGCAAGCTACCCAGCCAATAACAACTGAGTTTTAGCGTCATGTGATTTAAAATGCCAATTCAGAGGCTTTCTGGGAAACACAAATGAATATACTGTATTATAGACATTGAACAGTTGGGAGAATTAGGAACGACTGATGAGGTAGACAGTGGTTCTAACACACAATGTTTCCATTCAAACCTTACATAAATAAAAACCGACATAAACATGGATTTGAATAAACACATCTGAGAAGGAAGTAGGGCCTGCTCCCGCCTCATTTCAATGGAAACACTCATGCAAAGTGGAATTTAGCTCCAACATGCTGGAGGAAGATACTGAAATAATTTAATGAACTTTAGATTTCAGTTTATTTACCAATCTCAGAACCTTTTATTCAAACAAAAATTTGGTCTAGTTCAAACTGAACCCTTTACATCTACTGAAACAGGCAATTTGTGATTATAAGGATAATTTGATATCTTTATAAAACACAAATATAAGTATAAGAAACTTTTTCTTGTTACCTGGTCCAAGCCTCATTATCTTGGGCACCAAGCCTTTGTATAGTGCCAAGTACCTGTAGGGAAAAACAGGATGTTAATAATGTACAAATACTAAAAAACTCAAACTATATGAATCAATTCAAGATTGGAGTTCAAGAGAAGCTTATCCATGTGTGCATTCAGTATGTGTGTGTGTGTACTAACATGTGTGTATAGGCTGCAGTGTGTAGCGGTGAGTTCTTGCCTGTCTGTCTGTCTGCCTGCCTGTCTCTCACCCCGTCAGGTACATAGTTGGGGTCTAACAGCCAGCAGTGGCGAGGACCTGCCCCTTAATGCATTCAAGGTGATCAGTGGCTGCCTGCCTCCGCCTCGTGCTCCCTGTCCCGCTCCCTGCCCCGCCACTGATGGCGTTAATAAGGCTCGACCCACTTCCTCCCTGGCCCTCTGTCTGATTAGATTGACCCGTGGAGCGCCGCGCGGCTCGTTAGGGGCTGCTTAACGACGTCTCCCATAGGGACCACTAATTAGCTGGGACTGTGTTGTGTTAGAGCAGGGGACTGGATGTGGCGGAGGGGGCACCGTCCATGCACCCCTGCGACGACCGACGTTTCAGTGCCGTTCCTGCAGCAGCCCCCGAGGCTCTTGTGTCCACTAACTACAAACATCTCGCTGGCCCTTGTCTAGTGGAGCTACATGGGGGAAAGTGGAAAGCTTGGGGCGATTGCTAACATAACATACATGTTTCCTTGAAGCTTCCCATTTAGAGCTGTCATACTCGGAGGCCCGAAAACATGTTAACATTTACTGTACAACTGACAGACTGCAGAAACCAGGGGGAGTACAACTCAGAATAAACCGTCACTATTTGGTTTCCATTCATGCACTTCCTCTGTAGTTAGAGTAGGAAACTCACACCGCGCAATCAAACCCTGCTAACTTGTAGCTGCAGCTGGTACATTTCTCTTTTCTGACAGCCGGTTTGGCAGATAACCAGCTATCAAATGCTAACAAAGCACACAAAGTGCCTCATTAATTGAGAGTTTCAAATGTTGTCCCGAGGACCCCCCTTGTTCTTACCCCTCCTCCCGGTACACCAGTGCCATGCTCTGGAAGCAGGTGCGGTACTTGATCTCTCCGGGGACCGGCTGGGGGCCTTGGATGCGGCTCTTGGCTACGTCGAAGGGAATGTTGACGCAGGAGGAGATGGTCCCGGACACCAGGCCGATAGTGAACTTCCTCAGGAACTCCAGGGTGGGGTCCTGGTAAAGAGGAGGAGACGCAGGGTTGAACAGAAGTAGAACATTTCTAGTGGGAAGCGGGTGTTAATAAATATGATGCCACAAAACGTAAGTAGTGAATAAAACTTACAGGAATAGAGAGAAAGTAGTGTCAGAGTTAGCAAAATAAATGGTGAGACATGAGGGGGGCACGAGGGGGCTTGTGCATATGATTGCAAAGCTGGCATGAAAGCCCCGATCATTTTATGGTAGCGGGGGGCAGATTAGTGCTTCCTGAGTGAGGTGCAGCATTCTGATTGGCTGAACAGAAGCACATGTTCTGTGGGGAGCCAAGGCGGAGGATTTATAAACAGGGCGCATGCATGCAGACTGGGGAGGCATATGGGGACAATTTGGGTAATTGGGCTGTGACTCGGCACAGGGGTATTACTGTACCAAAGAAGCCCAGACTCGGAGAGCTCTGACAGCTAATTGGCCGGGATATTTTTACAAATGACAGCAGCCTCTCTGGTCCAGGCCTTTCTCAAGCGGCTGGACACCCTGAGAGCCGAGGTAAATCAACAACTAATCCCACTTCTTCTGTTTTTTTCAAGTGGGATTTGGGGAAGGGGCTAACATACTCTAAGTACACCTATCAACCCACATCCTAACAGCCCTTAAGCAAACATCTCCTCACACTTTCACGTGTGAATGATGGGAGTGCGCTATCTGCCTCTTCTGTACTATCAAGATGGCGACATAAGAGAGGCTGGAGCTCGGCCGGCTCGATTTGACTACGGACACGTTCGAGTTGCAAGCTCATTGCTCATGTTGCTGACAAATGGGCTCTGGAGAAACGCCACTATCAGCTCAGCCTGTGAGCTGTCGGAGGCCACAATATTTATCCTTTTCCGCCTCAACAACAGCCGCCGTTGGCCTCTCACAAATCGGATCGTTCTGTCAATGTACATACTGATGGATCATTCCCAGAAGCAACGGCCACAATCTAAGAAGAGAGCTATTTGGGTCATCCAGCCACATAATTATCATTCACAGAGGATGACCACTTGGTTCTCTGTGCGCCATGCGTCACTGGAAAAATGTTGAAAATATAGCAGAGCCTGGGCTTCCACTGTAACCTTCTCTTGAAAATAGTATCGCTGTCTGCTTCCAATTAGTTCATTGGAGTTAATCTAATGCTCCGGTTTGTACATGTGGAACTGGCGTATGGTAACGTTTCCATTAAACAAAATTAACTTTTGTTTGGGCCATCAGGCCCTGCCGGATGTGTAATCTGAAACTTTGAGGATGTTATGAAGAGCCAACAGACGAGGTATTAGCGAGGCTGATCTTACAGGCCCCTCTCTGATTTTTTGCTTCCTCCTTGCTTTTGCAGGCAGGTTAAGTAATCAACATGTCAGACACTTGCATTTCCCCAACTGGTGAGGTGAGTCGGACGCGTGCGTTTCATATAGTCAAACACATATATACAAACACCAAAGCCTGTCAGTTGGCTTGGGTTTGTATTTGTCAGCCAAAAAAAAAAAAAAAAAAACAAGACTGGAGGGCGGTCCAAAGATTTTGATTGGCATATTACCGGGCTGGCAGGAATGGCATCCTTCACGTTAAAGTAGAAGCCAAAGTAGATCATGTTGAAAACTCCATGGCGTCCCAGCGTTGACGTTAATCCCTTATTCAGGCCCTTCAGTCCGAATCCGTCTGACTTAATTATACGTCTTGCTTGAGCGAACGAGGACGGTTGCTACATTGGAGAGAAGGAATTCAAAAGGAGGACATGTCAAGTGCTGACAAAACAAACCACTCGGCCTCTACGAAATGTGCACATTACCAACATGCTACAAGTTAAGACAGTATTTTATTCCTATTAACCTCTGTGAAGGAATCTCTGTTGGCCTGGAGACTGACTTTCACCACTTCGAACGGGTTGACGACAACAGCCTCAGTCAGGCCTGCGCCAAGCCCTGCTACAGACAGCGCCTGCAGGGGGGACGGACATGATTTAGGAGTGAGAAGGTGGAGGTAGTGTTTGGATAGAGACGGAGCAGAATAGACAGAGTGATGCAGACAATGAGGGAGACTGTCAACGTGTCCGGGCTACAAGAGCTTAAATTCTGAATCGTAGTTTCGTTTTCAGAAACCCGTTCCTCAAGTCTTTTTGTCCCGTCTAAAATGGAAAATTCTACCTGTCACGTCTGTCATTGTGTTGGTTTGACAAATGTCTGAAGACACACAAGACACCTGTGTTTGTTATCATTTGACAAAATGTTAGATGACAGGAGGGAGAGGAAGGTGAACGAATGGAGGAAATAGGAATGTAAGAAAGCTGTTTAAGATTCATCATTAAAAAGGCAGAAAATGAAAAAACATAGACAGTTATTTTCTAACCAAAGAACTTAAATTTATTCTATGATCTATAAGAAGTAACAAGTACACTACCCATTTATAAATGTATGTCCGCTACACGTGCGCTACATGTATTTGTATGGGGCTGTACAAGCGTATGTGTGTGCGTGCTCGCAGAGAAGCGTAATAGGAACATGTCAAGAACGTGTCTTTAGCTCATTAGTCTTCCTGCCTCTTTATCCTGCTGTCAGAACCCCGGGACCCATCCTCTCAGACATGTTTACACAGCCAGCCGGCCTCGTTTTAATTCCTTATTTGTATTATTACTGTGTGTGTCCTCATTAATCAGAGTGAAGGCATTCAGCTGTGCCACGCTGAATGGGAAAGAGAGAGAGAGAGAGAGAGACATTCGGGACCAATCTGTAATTCACTCGCACTAATGATCTGATGTGATTACAGCGCTTGATACGCGAGGGCCTCTGGGGGAAATGGGGTTGGGGGCCCTCCGAGAAGAGGAAGATGAAGCGGTTCGAGGAGGAGGGGGAAGAGAGCATGATGGATGGGACAGGTAAACATTTCTCCACCAATGGCTGTAAAAACAAGACGAGGATACTCAGAGCTACAGGTAAGCCATCAATCACGGCTGACACTTGGCTGCCACCTGAATAGGTGGTGTGTGTTGACCGCACCCCAGCAACGCAAATCTGCCTAGCTTAAAATTCTGACTCAATATAACAGAAACCAGAGTAGTCGAGAAGGATGAAACCACTTGTATATTCATGACCTGTGGTGTAACCATTCTCTACAATTAATGACCGCCAAGCAAATATACAGTGTAGTCTGTTTATTAGGACAGCGTTGTGTTTGGTATGATTTTGACTTTACTCCAGCTCACTGGATTTCAAATTAAACAATGACTTTAAGGTCTACGTTCATGAAGTTTCCCTTTAAAAGGTGTTTTAGGTGTCCATGTCCTATCAATAGGAATCACAGCTTTTTATCCTGGGTGATACATAAAAAAAGTTATTACTTTTGCATGTGATGCATATGTATAAAACGTCCAAATACCAGCTTTAAGCCTGCACTTAAATCTCATAGTCACTGTTTCAAATCTAATCTGATGGAATAAAGATCCAAAGCAAACCTGTCCCGACACTTACAGTACCAGACTCCACCAGTAAAAACTTGTATTTGTATTAGCTTGTAATGTTTTAGGAGGATTACATTTTTATTTTTATTTTGCCCACACTAATCACATCCCACACATTTTCTCATAGTTGGAGCCAATAAAATCAAAACAATGCTGCTGTAATAATAAAAGAAAAAGTCTCCTGACACGCTGCCAGTTACACTGGTTTTACACAAAGTAGCAGGAACCAAACTTTTTCCTCTGGCTGTTCTGCTGCCTGGAATAAAGCTCATACAGTGTGGGTTCAGGCAGCAACATGAGGACATTAGTTGCAGCCTGATCAGCTGATAACCACCTGTCTTTGTCTGTCTTCATGCTTCACACATCTAACTCCTAAATCTAAGTAAAACTGGAACTCTCAGTTTAAGAAGTAAACTGACGTGCAGATTACTCAAACCACAACCTTACAAAATATGCAACTGTAGCTAAATTAGACACAGTTTTAAGTTGGTTCACAGACTGCTGAGCATCTATGATCCACCTGACCTTTGAATTTGTTAATTAGTGATCAAGGATGCTTTCATATGAGCTCAACCCCTTACAAAAGTGTTATTCCAGACTCTTTTCACTGGAGAGGTTTACTTACATCCGGCTAGATGCGATCCTACATTTACAACTCTGTAAAATTTGTCTTTGTTTTAGTGGTGTTTGGCAGGTGAGCTGAAACGTTGATTTCTTTTGACACTGGGTGTAACGCTTTTCCTGGTCCTATGCGTGTGTGTGTGTGTGTTTATTTTTCAGGTAAGAGTGTATTCAGGTGTTTGTGTGTGTAAGACTCACCACAGCAGGAGACAAAGGGGTCAAATTCAATAACTTCTTGTACTGTTCAAAAGTGAAAAACTGCAAAAGAAAGATCAGACTGCATTCATAAACTGACATCTCTACAATCACACACAATACACCCACACATATGCGTACATGCACACGCTATTAAAAGCAGCTACTTTAACACTCAGAAGGAAAGGGGAACGAGCACTGTAACAGCTCAACTAGCACATGAAAATGAAGCTGCACGTTACATTTTGGACAATAATCTCTGCGGTGAGAGAAAAGTCTAAAGCACACTCTCAAAAGGAGACACATCCACTGATTTGTTTATCTGAGCAAAGGGGCAAAATGCCAGCGGAGGCATTTTAATCAGAGCTTTAATTTGCTTTAATTCTTTGCTCCAGACATTTCTCACCATCAGCCAGCTTTGTTCGCAGTGTGAGCGATTACCCCATCTTCTCAGTGTGAGCGCTTATTTTTAAAGTTCACACATCCTCGTTTCCAGCATCTCATTACAGAGCAGCTCCATGCCAGGCATCAGGCGCCCTCTGTGCGCCGTTACCCCATTATATGTGTGACGTGAGAGATGCTAAGCCTAACAAATATCAAAAGATGGAGCTCAGGGGAAGGCTTGCTGTAAACGCTTGTAAGTCAATATTTGGTAGGCCAACAGAACAAATAGGAGTGGCTGAGGAAGTAGACATGGCGCAGGGCGTTAATCAACATGTGTGTACCATGTTAGAGTGACTGGAGTGTTTTCATATGGTGGCAGAACAGTTCACGGTGAAACCAGAGCCTGAGCGATTCATTACAGCGGGGTTTTCTATGAACCAACATGCACATCCTTTATCTCACCTTCACCGCTCTCTTTGGTGTCTCTGCCAGAATCGGAGGCAGGATTCCCTTGTAGAAGCCAAAGACTCTGTAGACAGAGAAAACATAATGCCACACATGCATATATGACGAGTGTTACTGTGAAATAACTGTCGTAGTAGTAGCAGACACAATTGGTCAATTAAACAATTCGTTGATTGACAAATATTTTTATTAATAATTGTATGGGCTTTAAACGCTGCACTTAGCCCCAGGCCAAGAAAGCTTTCACACCGGCACAATCCTGATAACCTTCCAAATGGGCTAACCCCAACTTTAGCCTAGGGCTCGCTGGCCCTGCTCCGGAGCAGGGTTAGCCCAGAGTTAGCCCAGAGTTTCCCTGAAAATTGACAAAACACGGTGTTAAAGGTTCCAGTGTGAAATGGGGCTAAAGCAAGCAACGGAATTTGCATGTTGAATTTGCAAGGTCATGTTGTGCACTTGTGCTTTAAAAGGTCAGTTTAGCCTAAGTACAAAAAATGATATCCATGCAGAGAACCTCAGTTGCCTGTTTATGAGGTACACTGTATGCATAGAGCCTCCAACAGCTCTGCAATAAATCCTGCCTTCTTCATGGTTGTAATGTTTAGCTTTTGCACAGTTGAATTGTACTGCATAATACTGACAGGTGTTTCTAATATTTTGTTCATCCCATTTAGATTAATGAGGGCAGACTAAAAGAGAAACACCTCTCTGTATAATGCAATACAGTTCAACAGCGACCAGTTCAACTGGACATTATAGACTGCGTTAGGTAGATGGACCTAATAAATTGGCAACTAAGTGTAATTTTGGTATAGCACACTATATCACTCATAAATAGATAATTCAATTGTCAGCTCATTAATATACTGTAGGGAAGTAAATGGAAGCCAATGGCAGAAATAAATACATCTAACAATTTTGTAGCATGCATCACAAATGTTACTGTGGCAACTCAAGTGTGTGTCAAAACCCCAAAAAGCTGGATCCTACATCTCCCATAGTGCAACCAACAGGATCTTTTTAGACCCTCACTGCCTGGTAAACGCCCATGTCTTTCAGCTTGTAATGTAGACTTTTGTTTATAAGTGTGTGTAAATGTGACAAAGATCCTTCAAGAATAATTAAACAAGTTGAGTTTCCCTTCAAGGAGTTGCAAACATCCTGGTATGGTCCTTCAATATAACCCTTCCTCAAAAGACGTACGGTAACTACAGGAATCAAATCTTTGAGAATACTGAACATAGACTGCAACACTAATACCAAGCACACAAAATGGAAACTAAGTATATATTGCTTCTGTTTGGCAACGTGACCACCAAGATATATTTTCAAACCACAAACCCTGGCAAACAAGTTCTCCAGACATCTGAGAAGGAAATGATTTAAGAGTTTATTTCAGCTTTGATATACTGGATGTTTCAAAGACGGTATAATTTTAGTCAATTTGGTAGTTTGCCTTTGCTCAATCATATGTCCAGCCATGATTTAAAGCATACTTGGAGGCTGGAAACATAATAAAATTATAGAGTGAGTTATGTATATAGACATGTATGCTTACTATTTTACACAGATTACAGATTTTATAAACAATCCATTTTATGGAGCATATTTACAGAGTATATGTCTGTTCAGATTGTTAGTTTCAAGCAAAGCCCCTTTTTAACACACTTGTTAAAACAGACAGAAATGCGATTGGATGTTTCTGAAATGTACACCTTAATGATCCTTATACAATAAACTTTATCCTCAAAGAATATTAATCTGAAATTAAAATATTTGAAGTTACATTTGTTGTATATGAAATAGTATTTTTATTTGTGTGGGTAATTTAGGGGAATGTAACGAGAGAAAGTTCCCTTTTTAAAAAGCTGTGATTGACATTACAGTGGAGGTTTGACAAACACTTGAACAGCCTTCGCTGTATACATGTAAGGAGATAAGTACGGGGTTCGTGCAGCTTTTAAAGAGTAGAATTCCAGCACTTTTCAAGAACTTTCAAGAACCTTTCAAGCTCAAATTTACAGACTCTCAAAGCCTGTAATTGTTTCTATAAATAATAGGAGACAACAAATATTCAGATATTACAAGATTTTTGGTTTACATGAGTGATTGTGTAGATGATGAAACACCAGATTATGTTGAAAATCAAGTATATTCAAATTCAAGCATATTCCTAACCTGGAAAATATAATGGTAAAAATTAAGCATTTTCCAAACTTTGAAGACGTTGTGTGAACCCTGTAAGTGGTATGTTTGTGTGCACTAGAGCGCACTAAGTATGTTTCGTATACATTCTGAAGTGCATACATGTGTGTTTCCCCCACTCTTCAATTCAGTGAAAACATGGGTTGAATAGTTCATTTGTTTGAACGTGTGTAGTTTGATGATGAAAGATGAAAGATGAAGTCAGACAAGTTGTCAATCAAACAAAATGATACAGGTACTAGATTGATTTTCTAATATTTTCTTTATTCAGAAGCCTCTTTCTCAAATCCCAGCTATCTATGACACTAGTGGGCAAAAGAAGCACACCTGAAGCATCAGACACTATTGAGTCAGATGCCAAACTGTCACTGGCAACACCAAACCACCTTTCTTCTGCGCTCGTTCCTGAATGTTGCTTTAAGGGGATTGCCTCAAAGTGAAACAGGTACGACAGGTCTAAATCTTTAAACAAGACCAGCAGTGAACACATCTTACATTTTGGATTAAATAAAGATCTTCAAGATACTTTAAGGATCAATAACGTTATCTCCACTTGCGTGCATTTCCGTCCACGACTGACCAGCCAGCCAGTGGGAATAGGTCTATATAATACAGCAACTAAATATGTCCCTTACACCATGTATACACACTATGTGGAGTATTTCAGATTGTGCTATTGTGAAATAAATAATACATTTTTTTCAAACATAATGTCAGTGTGAGAGCCAACAGTCAGTTCATGACCAACAAGGTATTTATATATTTATACATTTATATCTTACAGAGCTGAGGCAGAGGGAACATAACCAACATGTTATCAATTGACAAATCTGTTGCTACGCCAGAATTGAAATTTACTGTGGTCGCCAGCTGTCAAAAGGGTTTCAGATTTCCACATTCCTTGTATATTTAACCAGTGGAATTTCTTTTCCATGAGAAAATATTCCAGTCATGGAAAATGCTAAATATGTAAGTTGTTCCTGACCAGAACAAACACCTCAGAAACAGCATTTTTGATTAGGTTTCATGGTGGAATTAATGAAAAGCTGTGAAGTAACTTAATTATTCTTTTTAATTGTAATTGTATATAAGCCTGGGTCAGATCTAAGGGTAAGGTCAGATAATCAATATTTGTCAACAGATACCGTGAAAACACCAAAAACATCAATGGACCAATCTACTTTCTAGTGTGGTCTTTGAATCCAAAACCTGATACAGCTCAGTCCAAAACTATTCATACGTCAACGAGTCACATTGTTGTACTGTTTGACATTCTTTCATTATAATGAACATGTAGTTTATTTGAAGTCCATTCCAAATACAATGTCCTGCTGCTGTAAATATTCACTACAACCGCAAAAGTGTATTAATCCACAGCTAAAAATAGTCCCCAACAAATACACTTTTAACTACTGTTTGAGTAATGTTTGCTAAAAACCACAGTGCCCAGCTGTTATTATGTAGTTAAAAAAAAAAAAAATGAAAGTATTGATTCATTACCTGTTTTAAAATCACTTGCCAAGGAATGTGCTTGGGGCTAAGAGCTACAGAAGTCGTAAAGTACATAGAGACGGGCTAACACATTGCTGGTTTCAGTCTTTTCTGAATGTCAGAATGTCACCAGCCTTATCCTTTGAATCACTACACCCATTTAAAACAATGAAAGGAAAGGAAAGGAAAGTGGCCAAAGAATGCGTAATTTATATGCAAACGTGTACGGGACCTATAAGAGAGGGCATCGCCCTCCACTTAGCTGCTCGCTGGTTACAGGAGGAGAGGGGGAAAGTATGAGGGAGAGCGTATTGATACTGAACACAGTCTGCAGCACAACGTGGCGTGACCGACTGTATCCTGTGAACAGCGGCACCAGCTCTGTTGTGAAAACATTCTCTACAAGTCAACAGAGATGAACCTGGTTGATTGGGTCCAACTGTAAATATGTTTGCTGCTGGCACACATTTCCACTGAATATAACCTGAGAAGGGCAGGACACCACACTTTGCACTGAATCCACATCAGCGAGGCCGCCGTCCAAAAACAGCAGTGAACCACAACTAATCATTAAAACACTTGTCGTCAGGTGACATAGCCAGCCTATTTCAACAACACCTGAAGTTGTACCGTATGTGTAGTTATTTCAGTCAGACGGAAGACCCTTCCTTATGCTCTCTTTGTCCATGCAAATGGTGGCCACAGATTTCCCGGGTGTGGTCAGCCTGGGGAGCCACCAGGTGATGAAGGAAGGGTGAAATTTGTTACAGAACAAATACGGCCTCTAGTGAGTGGCCATCATTTGAATCCTAATTTGATTTCCAATGTAAAGTACACACTAAGTCCCTTTTTGGCTTTCCTAAACAAATGGCCTCCTGATACAGAGCAAGGGAAAGGTGTGTGTGTGTGTGTAGGTGTGTGTTTGTATACACTTGTGTGTATGATTTGTCTTTTATTTTTAACAGCCTCCTTTCATCTGGAGGCTGAATGATACAGACATGACCGATTACACAATAATAATTGGTCATGTCTGTATCATAATATACCAATAATATCCATCAAACATGAATTATGACTTCTTAACACTAGAAATGTGTAAATGCATAAAGTAAATTTGCATTTGCATGAATAAAACACCTCGTCGAGTACAATCATTGTTTGCAGTCAACGTGTTCACTTTCACAGCACGCTATGGGGAAATCCATGTGAAATATGAGTCGCCCCAGGTACTTTAACATGTAAACAATGGACATGCTTCATGTGCAAGTACCTTCCCTTTACCGGTGTCAACTGTAGCTTTGACATTGTCACTAACAGGGACAATACAGCAGAATTACCAGTGGCCAGGATTCACAAGATAAAGCACGTTTCTCTACATAGGAACCATCTGAACTTACTTTGGTGTATCATGCACATCATGAGGTAGAAATTATTATTATTATAGCTGAAGTAAGCAATTTGAACATACACAAACCGCCTCGCTCTCTCTGCTGTCTCATTTCACTCCGCTGAGCATGTCCCAACAAAAGGTGAACCAGTCATGCACACGCATTTTTCTGGGCTTCAAGTGGAATGTCAAAGATGTCACCCGCTCTGACTAACGAGCATACTAATGTCTGCTCCACTCGGCTTGTTATGTCTGACTGAGAGGTGAGAATCTGATCCTACGTGAGGGAAGAAGCTCCACTTTGTAACACCGTGTTTCTGTAGTTCCAACAACTACAACAGACGCCATCTCTCTTGCTGATCGCTTCACGTCAATTTCTCCAACTGTTTGTACAGAGTCGCCACAACTGGTTAGTTACGTGCTAGCTAACCCTGGTTGGTTGTTTGATTCAAATATATATATATATATATTAGTGACATGCAATTGTCAAAATCTGTTATTTCAACCAAAATGACAATTAAATAATATTTCGTACTGCAGCTTTAATTCACATCTAAATTAAGCATTCAAAAGTAAATAAAAACAGGATTAAATGTGCTATTTAAATACATAATAGTTTTTGGTGATCAAATGTTCAGATTTTAAAACATTTTGGTAAATATGGAGATGAAATGAAATAGTAAATGATGTCCTTTTAAAATGCTTCCTCTTGCCCAAATGTGGAAAGTGTGACTGTGTACTAAAGTAAATCAATGGCTTACAGGTGGAACCCACGTTCTAAAAAGACTTTTACTCAAACAAACAGGCTCCAGTTTTTGAATTTTTAGAGGGAGAACATACTGTTTGAGAGGCTAGTAATATGCCTATTCATTTTCTTAAAGAGAGTTATAGGAGATGATCAACACTCATGTCTTTGCAGCTGGTTAGCTTAGCACAAAGACTGGAAATCAGGTTCTGTCCAAAGGTAACCAAATCCACCAACCAGCATCTTTGTAGCTTTCTAATAAACTTGTTGTATCTTGTTTAAGCCGTACAAAAACAGAGGGGGAAAAAAACGTCATGTAACTCTTCTTCACACTTCACAATGAATGCAGATATCTTTGCATGTGTGGTCCCAGCTGGAGTCAACCCCTCACCCTCCCTCGACCCTGCACTAGTTCCAGGCATTAGTCACTGATCTACTGTACGCAGGCCAGCGCGCTCTGCCGTAATGCATGGACCCTTTTAATATTCCTGTGGCCGTGCTTTGGGTCCCGACCCAGTCTCTGGATACCACACTGGTAAAGAATGCTCGAGAATAGAGTCTTTTTGTTTCCCTCCAGACGGAAACACTTAACACATGCTCATGCCGCTACACCCACATGCAACAGAAAAAGGAGCGTGGCCTGTAAGGCAATACACCAACCAAGTGTTTGTGTGCATAGTTCACACTGTCGCACACTTATGAGCACAACTACAGGATTTCATGCTATATTTTCCAGATTTAATAAGAACCCTGATGTCAAATGTTGAGTTATTAACAGAAACAATCCACACTGTAACAGTAATCTTAATTAAAAATGTTTCCAATAAAGCAATATACAACAAATATATATAATATAATATACAATATACCTATAAAAATATAGGTATAGTCATTGTGTCCAAGCTTCAGTCTTAAAGATGGTGTCACACATTTCCATGTCTTTCTCCAGTTTAATCACCAAGCTCGAGCTGAGAGAGCTCAGGTTTCCTCCCTCATCACCTCACTGAGAACGAGGCCTGGTGTTAGCTCGGCCCTGCCATGAGCAGACGAGAGATGTTTATTTTTAATAATAATTCTACAACAGAGGGGCCTAACACTATTTGTATAAGTTATTACTAAGTGGTTTGGCCTGGAGGTAATCCGCAATGTGCTACTGAGGAGTGATTACAGCCTCAGCAAAAATATACTGTTAGTGATAATTGGTCGACAAGAAAGGATTATGGGTTAGGGTTATCCGGGGATCTTCCATTTGTAAAGACTCCAATACATATGACGGCTTTGTTGCATTTTATTGTGTCAGAGAGTTCTCTGGAAATTCATGTGGACCTACTCTCAAAGGACACACCCAAAAAGCATGCAAGCACAAAGGAATTACGTTTCACACAGTGTGTGTGGGGTGAAGAGGGCACAGCTTCTGTAGCAGGATAGCTGTGTCTGTTGAACTACAGCCAACATAAGATTTCCAACTGTCACTGGCAGGCCTCTCACCGCGTGCTCGCTCACACCTCGCAGCAGATCAACTTTATATCCGCTGTAAAGCTGTCGACTCGCCGTAAACAGAGCGAGTGGCAACCACTTTCTCCTGCACCTGCACTGTCTCACAGTCCTGTCACAGGGCAGGCAGAGGAGGAGGGCGCATGGCAGCACGACTGTCTTTAGTTAGTTGGGAAAGTTTTACATTTAGGTTTTAAGCAAATAACAGCTGCACGCCAATGTGAGGTACAATAAGAGATAAGGCACGTTCAGTGGCTTGCTGCATGATATTTGTGTAGGCAGCTGACAAACACGATGGCAAACACGATGCTTCAGCTTTCCAGCCACTAGACCACCATGCCAACATACCTTTTAGTCTGTTTGAACACACCTGCTTTACCAACTTACTTCTTTATGATGACATGGAGACTTATTATACTTTAAAATGGAAGCTACAACATCAGCGAATACAAAAATAGTACATGTTAGTCCAATTATAAATGATCTTGCGCTTTTTGATATTTATGTATATACATTTATACATAAATATATGTATTTTTAATAAAATATACATATATATTACCCTACCCTTCATTGCGGAAGATGGTCCGGAAGCAATCACCCAGGTTCTTGTAGCTGTTGGGGTCACTAGTTCCTCTTTGGATCTGAAACCTGCAATGACAAAGTTCTCATTAAAGCTTCTATCATTGTAAATGTTGCATAAAGCAGCTCTATATTCAACCTAGTTTTCATATTAGGCCTTAATTATTTACATTGCGACACCTGAACAAATCTTATTGTAAATGAGCCCATATCCCTCCTTATTTTCCTCCCCTCTCCCTTTCATCCGCCGTGTTTCCCTCCACTTCCAAGATGAGAGGCTCCTACCAGCTCCCCCAGCGCAGGGGAGAACTCAAACATTTATTTAACCCAACCGATCCAATTAGCCACCCAACTCCCCAGGACCAGGCCTTTGCAGCAAGCTTTTCAGCAACTAACATGCTAGTAAGCCAATTGTAACAGCTCTTCAGTTACGTGTAAATTTTTAATATGATGGAACCAGTCGAAGGACTTCTTGTTGTATAGCAAACACGCTGGTGCCTCCCTAATAAAGGCTGGTGAGCTGCGTGTAAATCTTTTACATGAGAGACCTGTTGGGGGTGAAAGAATGAATATAAATGGTGCCTGTTAGAGATAAAGAGTTAAAGGTATTGAGACTATAAGAAGAGATCTCATTATATACTGCCACATGGCTAAGACGTAGATCCTGAACTCAAACAAAAAAAGGTTAAACTACATAGTCTGATGAGATTACACAGTGATTTTAGACCCAATAATTGAAGCAATTAACAAAACACGATGAATGAAAGCATGGTTCAAAATGTGACAGGTGACGACTTAAGAAATTTGAATAATTTTCCTGCAAATATAAAAGAAGATCAGGGGTTTCGAGGGTAGAAACAGAGGCAGAAGTGAAGAGAGTAGGAGGGAAAGGGACAAGAGAAAGATTCCCTCCTCATATGGCTTCAACTGGCAGGTCACAAGGTCAGCAGTAAGTCGTCCATGCGGGTACCTGATGGGGCCATAAAGGGCCCCTGGGTTCCAGTGAAGGGGGAGTTTAGTGGGGTGAGCGGCCTTTCATATCGCTAACAGATTAACATCTTAGGGGGGTGTCCCTCAAATCCTATTTGGTGGATTCCCAAATAGCTTGTAACCCGTTCCTGAAAACCAGTTAAAACAGCATAATAAATAGATGTCTGACACCATATTAAAGAGAAGAAGAAAAAGAAGGACTCGAGGTATGAGGGGATGGTGGAATAAGGGGTACGGAGGGGGGGCAAAGACCCGGAAGATTTAAGACCACTGGGGCTTGTAAACATATTCAAATTTGGCTTAATTAAAGGCATATGATGCTGGGGTCAAGGAAAGAAGGTCCCCTGTCCCCAGTCTCCCCCTGTCTCCTTTGCTCTGCCTTGCCTAACACAAGTCGGCCCTGAGAGAGTGGGGTTGGCAGGGCCGTGGTCCGGTTCCAGCCCTGTGACTCCACTCGTGACCCCGGGGTCACCTCATTTCCTCATGGCCCTCTCCTACCCTGCCATAAAAGCCAGGGACCAAACAGCAAGGCCCAGGGAGTGAGAGATAATAGGGAGGACGAGAAGAACTTGTGGCAGCAGGGGAACCGTCAGGCCCCTGGCTGAGAAGCTGCTAATGTCGCTTTTCACAGCAACCGACAGTGGAAAATAAGACTCAAAGCTTCAGTCAGTCCTGGTTGAATGTCCTGTTTTAGAGGATTTGTACAGACAAAAAGCTCTAGTTTCTGTTAATAAGGCCTCAGCGACGATATACTTGTTGGCTGAAAAAGAACACAGGAAGCCTTCATGTCTCTGGCAGAATCACTTGGCCTTGGAGTCAGCCATGCGGATCGTAAACTCTGCAGACATAAGGAGACCCAAGGAAAACCCTGGAGCTTTTTTAAAACACGCCGCTCGGAGCATCTTCTTCACTCATCAACAAAAGCTAGTGGAGATACAGTATACTTAGAGGTGATGAGATCTGTGAGTTCATCAGGAGTACCCCTCCTTTCTGTTGCTACCTATATTTCACTCTCCCTGTGTTTGTGCTTTACAGGCCCAGAGCTGCCCAGGTGAGGGTGAAGGCGAGGGCAGGTTGGTGCTTCTGTGAACGAGACAAGCCCTCTCGGGTAAATAATCCCGAAGACCTCGTCCACCTGACCTCCACTGCCTATAAAAGTACAAATTCTAGGCGTCCACAAAGAAGTCCAAAAGGTAAATGAGGGGCTAGAACCTCATTCTTTGTATTTTTATGGACATGAGCGCAGTGTTTGAGGGCCTTACAAGCTGCGTCCGCTCCCAGACCCCAGTGGTAATGGGGACCAACAAGACGGGCTGTCACCTCAGAGAAGACGAGATGTTGAGGGCAGTCTCATTAATGATGGTGTTAAAAAAATGCCTATGGAAAGGGGGTAGGTTGATCAAAAGGCAGAGGCCTGATGTGTCTACTTTTAAAAAGGGGCAGGCCGTGCCTTTTCTTTTTTTAGGAGGAGATCTCTTAAAAATATGCCCTATTAAATGAGGTGTATTCCCTCAGCAGTTCTCAGACCGTGGCAACTTTGATGACTGGCAAACTTTAAAATGTAAAAGACAATCTTCAGACAGATTGACATAGAAATTAACATCCTATATAGAGAAGTAATGACCTAATCTACAACAGGTAGTTATCTTGTGCTATCTATTACACTGCAATAATTCAAACTGTGAAATTTTCAAGTACGTCTGCAAGTATGAACATTATGATTCATGTGATCCATGTATTTGGACTGGTTGCTACAGTGAGAGCCTTGATCTACTCATGCCTTCCCTCTAGGAATGCCAAGTGCTTTGACAAAAAGAAAAAAAAAAGGAGAAACACAAAATATATGACTGAAGAAAAAGAAGAACTGAATCACCAAGGGGAAATAATGAAAGCTGAGCACGTTCTCATGACAGATCTGAAGTGCATAAGACAATCCAGAAGCAAACATAAAGGGGAAATCTATTTTTTACAGCCAGACAATTAATTTTAATGAGCGGGATCATAAGATGGTAGGAGTCCATTGCATTGGTACATGAGGTTAAGAGCACTTTTCTGACCTAAATAGTCCAACATGGCAAATGCGGCCAGTCGTGACTTAGCCATCCAACTGTGCTTCAGGGTAAAGGAGTGTAACCAAAATAAAAGGGTCCCCTTTGGATCCAATGGGTGTTTGTTTTGACAACTTATTGTTGTTGACAACAGCGCTGACTGACTCTCACCGAGTAAAAAGTGTGTTTGGGGAAGAAAAAGGATTAGGACTCTTGAGGTCTAAGCACTCGTAATGTAGCACTGAATATGCGTTTAGTTATTTGTTTAAAAAAGTATTGTATTTAGCTCTTGCTCCTACATGGTTTGCACTTATTGTAAGTTACGTTGGATGAAAGTGGCTGATAAATGAATGCAATGTAATCATGTGGATTTCAACAGACCTCCATCCTGCAGAATAACATAAAAAAAAAAACATGCACAAAAATAAGTTTTGATAGACTGGTGCATGACTCACTCGAGAAAACGTGTTTGAGTGTGGCAGGAAGAGGCCAGTAAAGACTGGCTTTGGAGAGAGGAATAGGAAAATAAAGTTGGGGGGGGAAGAAGATGCAAGATGGGAGCAGAGGGGAAGTGATAAACCTTTGGCGCTTGTGACACGGCAGGCTGCCAAGAGCTTGATCTGGACCAGGCCAGGTTGGGTTTCACCAGCACCCCAAATCTGCTGGTCCTGGGACAGCCCAGGTTATCGAGCAGGCTATGGCGTGGATGATAAGGGAGAAAAAGTTACTCTGGCTGGTAAAAGACCTACGACATCCACTTGTCACTCTGGATCTTTTCTCACTCTGATAAAACTGAATTCCCTATGGTGATGTTGGGACCAGTTTTCTGGTCCAGATGTCTGCTCATATACTGTGACCTCTGTGACCCGAGATCAGGCTGTGAAAGAGCAGGAAAAGAGCTGCATAAAACAGCACGAGGACATGCTAGGCAGGGCCAGGCCAGGACTGAGGCTCAGATGTTTTGAGCATTACAAACTTCTGGTTGACTGACGGATCACTCTATATGTTATGGTGGGCTGTAGCAAATTTAGAAAGCCACTAATGCTGAAGTGGAGCAGATAGGTGGAAAAAACAAGTAGTCTTACTGACATTTCCAGTAAGTGGTTGCATAACAGAAAGGATTTCTTGGGTGTTTAAACGGGGGTCTCTTAACCTCTGCCAAATGCTGTTAACTGAAATTATGGTGCTAATGTTTGAGCAATAATTTTAATTATAGCATATATATATAATAACGCATAATAGATTTAACAGTAAACGTAACATAAAAACGTATTTTTCAGCAGTTCTGAGAGTATTTCTCACAAAGTTTAAGAAGAAGTAAGAAATACTTCTAAAGAAGCTTCTTTAACAGGAACCAAACTAGACTGATTCACAAGTTCAGTGTAGGAGAAAGATAAAAAATCCATGGAACCAAAAACAGAAGACATGACAGATGACGGCAGGCCAGACAAGCTAGGTTCAGGACTGCCCGGTGAAAGACTCGTCTAGGCCCCGCAACAGTAACAGCCACTTTGATGTGAGGAGATGCTGCAGGATTTTGGAGACTCCCCTGACAGCAGGTAACCGCTATAACACAGTGCGCTCCAGACAGAAGACAACTGCCCTGAATGCTTCAAGAGAGAAACCTGAGAGTCACTATTACTACACTGCATCTTGTCGAGAGGCCAAGACAGGGAACTCCTACTAATGGGTCATTTCAGCTTCCTGTTATATTCTTTATTCGAAATAGACATTTGTACCTTGATGTGTTTAGGTGTTTGGTGACGCTTATTTAGACCAGAACGATATACAGAATTGTTTTGTAAAAGCAGAGCAGCCAACCATAATGAAATAAAGATAAAGAAAGATCTAAGTGAAAAGCAACCACTACTATCTTTCTCTGTCGTCTTCCTCCATTTAGCTTTCGTTTCATCATTCATCTGAACTGTATCCTCTTTCTCGGACAAATCCTCCTACTCTGTCCTCAACTGGTATTGAGAACCAACTAAGGATGACGACTGAAGGCCAGGTCAGACTACAGGCACTTTACTGGACACCAACCAGATCTTGCTCTTTAGATGCAGTTATTTTAGCATCCAGACAGTGATTCAGACCTTTGAAAGCAGCAATCACACAGGGGTTTATAAAGAAGCTTGAAATGCATAAGAAGTGGTCCTCGGACTTTGAGGCAAAGGTTGAGGAATTATGGAAGAAGCCTGAGGCCTGCTGCAGGGTTCTTGTGCTGGTCTTTGTAATTCCAGCATACCCACATGCCTGCAAACATGGTGCACGTCCCTCAAAACTTTAAATATCATGGTTTGCATGCTGCTACGACTGTGTGCAGGTCCTTGTTGTCCTCGATGGCCTGTGGTACTCCAAACCAGTCACATTCTCTTCCAGCCAGGCAACCAGATAGCCAACATATTTTTAACAACTAGAAGAATCAGGAAGCTAAAAAGAAGGAAACAACTTGCGTGCTGTGCAATGGTCACATGCAGCTATTGGAAACGTTTCAACAAAACTCCCACAAGAATGACAGCGCAACTTCTGTGAGTATGTACACATTAATTGCTGTGGAGAGTGTGCACACAGCAGGGACCATGCGGAGCTCTTAAGTGTCTGTTCAACACTGAGGGGAAAGAAGGTTGTGTCTGCGCTTTGGGCATTAGGTGAAAAAGCAAAGCTCACATGCTTAAACAGTTTGAATCACTGAAAGCGCAGAGGTGTTCCACTGAGCACAGAGTTGTGTAATTTGACATTTTCTGGCGGTGCCTGCATCCACTGCAGGTCGGTCATCTACCGTTCAGGTAGTTTGAAATTGAAAATTTGAAAGTGTCTTTACAAGTGACCTAAAAGTGCAAAAAGAGGTTGTAAAAGGGGGTGATAGAGGCGAGATAAAGGATGTACAGACATACATGTGCAAGTTTTGAGAGTCAAAAAGGAAGAAAGATGGTGGCAGCAGGGGGGCAGCACTGTGGTTGCAGCACAGTCAGGGTCTAGTGAAATCAAAGCACACAATGCCTCTACTCTGTAATTAGTGTAGTGGAATGTGAACCCCTTCACTGATAATGATTACAGGTGCTCCACACACTGACATGCAAATCTGCTCTTTATGTGTACCTCTATCTATAGCCGAAATCTCTCATTTAGTAATCCATTTGTGACTGCTTGTTACATCTCTGACATCTGTGAGCAACTGCAGCAACATCTGTCGCAACATTAAAAGTAATGGGTTAAGGTTTTTAAAGTTTATTTTTCTGGCATTTTGCTTTTATTAGATAGTTGACAAAGAAATGACGTCCCAGTTACATCGCAGGGTGTGGGACCACCAGGAAGCCCCTGTCCCTAAACTGTTTATTTAATTTATTTGATTAACATGTTCAACAGACGAAGGGGGGCAGTTCAGGGAGACGGTCCTGATTTTTGGAAGCTTGATGGTGATGGGCCATATGTCATTGCTTTTTTTAATCCAATCAAATTTTGCTTTCTCCTGGTTCAGGTTAGGGAAGGATTTCAAAGGCACAGGCAAATAAAATATGGTTAGGATTTAGGTTAGGCAACTAAAACATGTGTTTACAGTTAACAAAAATCCAAGTGTTTGTGATGGGATGTGAAACGTCTTCAGCATGAACGTTGGACATGCTACAGGCCCATCCACCACCTCAACCGCCACACATGGGGCGCACCGCTTCCTGCGTCGGTAATAAATGTAAATCATGAGGTGCAGAATAATTCAATATGCACATTATTCTCAGGGATACCACAGGCTGGTGGGTAAGTAGATAGATCTATTCATCTGTCCATCTTGCACATGGTCACAACATTTGAAGTGTTCACTCTGTTCAAATCTTTTAGCTGAGCCACATTTTTGCGACATCATCTAAAAAGGGTATGACCGGACTGCGAAGGCATCAGTTTTAATCCTCCCGATGCTGCTCCGCTATGCTTATGAAAACACATGCTCTCCTCCTTTTGCACTGGACTCACCCTTGCTTATGCTCATGCACTGAAGCGATGCACAGACTTAGCTATGTTGATCCTGCACGCACGTGGCATGTCTTTGGCTTGACACTGGGAGTAAAGTCTTGCCCTGCAGCCTCACAGCACCGGGGGGGATTAGGAGCCGGCTTGACGACCGCTGACCTGCCTGCTCCTTTACAAGGCAAGATCAGCTATCAGGCTGCTGCTGCTTTGTGCCCTGCTGTTTGAGGGTTGTGTCAGGGATTCCTCCATAAGTGCGCTGGGGTTCACCAAGCAGTTGGGGGGCAAACGGAGGTGGAGGTGGGAGGTGGGGTGAAGTCTTTGGGCCGTCCTCAGCGCTGTCGCACACTCCCCAAAAGGACTGGATGTCATCTGTCAAAGCCCTCATCAAAGATCACTTTCAAGCCCTCCAAGTGGGACACACTTTCATGCGTGCTGTGACCAAATGGAGGTAGTGTTGCCATGGATACTGCTGCGAGCAAGGGCCAGTAACAGGTTTTTCTAATCAGGCTTGAAACAGGCTACTGGCAGGCTTTGTGGTTTGCAATGAATTTGACAGCCATGACATACAATACAATTTACAGAATTGCATAATTCAATACAAATCTTCCAAAACACATGTACAACAGGGATTTAAAACAAAACATTACATAATCGCTCAACAAGCTACAAATTCAGAAGAAATGATGGAAGTTTAAACAACGCATTCAACATGATGTTGATGATGTTATTATATAATATGGTTAATATTAGCAGAAGTAGTGGCTGACTCAACGAGACCAAACAGAAGAGCCAACGTGAAAACAGTAGAAACAGTTCATGTTTCAGTGGGAGGAGTTAAAAAAAGCTGGATGAAGAGTTGTTATCTGAGAGAGAAAATAAGGTGACGAGCAAAGGGAAAAGGGAGGAGAGAAGCGACAAAGAAAGTGAGTGCAGAGGGAGAACAGAGGCAGAGAAGGAGCAGCTCAGTCAAGAGTTATGGCACAAAACACATCTTTGGGGCAAACGCATGAGATTATGTGCATGCCGCAGAAACTGCAGGAAGTTCACGATGACAGGAGGAGCTGCTGAGGGGAGAAGGGGAAGGCGTGGCTTCGCTCGTTGGGCGGAAGTAAAAGGGGTGATGGGAAGCTGTTTTCAGATGAGTATGCTCGCGCACGCATGTGTATTAGGGTGGAGCTCCATGTAACAGGATCTCGACATGAAGGGAAATGCAGGCTCAGTGCAACTCTCTAATGAGAGGGAGAACCTGATCAGAGTCAGATGGGGTGCCCCGAGCGCACAGCCCCCTGCAGAAAGTGCCGCCCGACACCCTTTGTTACCTCCAAGTGAGCTGAGACCAGCCCATGAACCATGTAACTAGGCGGTTTCCAGGTTAATGAAAAGCTGTAACTCCGGTCCCACTGTCTCTCTCTGCTAAACGGACGACTGCCCTCCCTCCCCTCACCGCATTGCACCCTCCATCTTCACCCTCACATTCCTGCCCCTACCCGGGGTGGGGGTGGGGGCTCACGGTGAGGGGGAATTAACAGTTTACTTTGTGTGAAGCTACATTTACATTTTGGGCTGATTATTTTCCCGATTGACTCACAATGAGAAAAATGTTTCAATTTCTTGATTCACTTTAGATTTTGGATTGCGTGCATTGAAAGCAAGAAGAACAAGAAACAGAACGACGTCACAATTGACATCATTGATGTGAAGGTACATATACAATAAATAATTGTCCTAAACTTTAAATAGTTTGTAAAAACTCAGAGTGGCACCCAACTCTTCTCCAACATATGAATTTCGGCTATTTTGTCTCCATCCAACCTGATGTGCTTGTTTGGTCAGTTTGGTCTGCGTCTCATGGTGAATGGAATATCTTTATTATTTCAAACAAAACAAGCCCTTGATATTTCACCATCTCCTGAAATTTTATCGAGCAAACGATTAATTCATGATGAAAATATTTATTGCAGCCCTACTAACGGAACTGTCCTCTGATAAAAAGGCCAACTCACGCTACAACTGCTGCCATCATCAGCCATTTGGCGAGTAAAATAAGCCTTTAAGAAAACACTAAACCTCCACCAGCTTGCTTGCTGGACAACTTGTGCTTATTTCAAAATGTCCAATACACATTCAACTCTTTCACTACGATGAAAGAGGTTGTAAGTCACACTGACGGAAGGTGGGCTCTGCAGGAGTCCCTCAGATGTAAGATAGATGTACTTGTTAGCAAAGGTGAGTAACCGGGGTCATGGCTCGACTGGTCAGTGAGCAACGCAACGGGAAGTAAAAGTGCAACAACAAAAAGACACGAATCATCTGACAAGACTTTCACCCAAAAGCGTTTTCCCACCAGTATTTTTAATAGATATCCTGAGCGAATCGTTTTGTCATAATGAACTTTACTCGCTTTATCTCATAAGTAGTCCACATGATTTCGTGCTATCAATCATGCTGGAAGTTATGTGTTCAAATCTGTGGAACACAGCTATCCATTTATCAGCCAAAGCAGTCGTCTTGTTGGATGAATCAGTGTTTTTTTATTAAGAAAAAGCTGCCAAATGCTCCTTTTTGATTCATAGCAGCCGTATTTGGCTACTGGTGGAGTGCTTCTACACCAAGTGCTGCAGCTAATCCTGAATCTGCAATCCACAAACCCCACCCCCCAAAGAGCAAGAGAAGAACCCCCATTTGGAAAATAGGTAAACATTGGCTCCCAGGCAAGTACATATTTAGTTATTTTTACCTTGCAAAAAAAAAAGGGGGAAAAAGGAAAAGAAAGAAAAAAAATCCCTTTGATTCTGAGTTGGTGGAAAAAAGTAAATTTACTCCAGTTGCCGTTCAATTTGGACTGGTGGACATTAAAGAAGGAGCCGGTGCCTAATAAGAGCCATGCCTGAGAGAGCGAGCGAGAGAGAGAGAGAGAGAGAGAGAGAGAGAGAGAGAGAGAGAGAGAGAGAGAGATCCAGTGGAGGTGTGTCTGTGTCTAACTCTCGGCTCCAAGGTTTCCCGCTAATAGATTTCAGCTCCCTCAGTGTCCCAATTAGCTGGTATGTATGCTCGGTTTATGAATTCATGTGTGGATGTTAAGTGTGTGAACATGCATGTACAGTATGCACGTACATGTAAGGTGTGTGTATGTCTGGCATTTAAAATTAGCAGCAACCTGTTGTTTAGACGCTGTTCTCTAAAGCCATCTAATTAAAAAAAGAAAGACTCTTCTGTTTCTTGTATTTTGTAAAAAAAACAACAAAAAGAACAAGCGTATACCCTGAGCCAAGACCAAAAAGGAATCAGTTTACACCGACCTGTTCTCAGCAAGAGAATCAATACGTGGCGACACAAACAGAACACAAACAGATAAAACTGTCCAGTTTTAGAGCAGCTTTTACCGCTTTTTAAGGAAGAGCATTACAAAGAAAATAGTGAGTGCACTTTTAACCCTGACCCCGCGTGAGGACGGACAGGCCGAGCTCAAGACTTACCTGTAATAAACCCCCATAGCTTCTCCATGTGACCGTAAATCACACGGTGTGCCTTCAAAGTATCAAATATCGACTAATACAACACCGCTCACCCCTGGCTTTTATCCCTGCGTTTCCTTCTCTGTGTTCTGGTGGTGGCAATGCCTTCAAAGTGCAACCATGTCACTTTTTTAAAAAGGCACGCCAAGCAATTTATTTACCAAGAAACTGCTGCCGTAAATGACAGAAAAAGCAGTACAATTTACTGACTAGTATGGGGCAGGGGGGGGGCTAAGAACGAAGCCAGAGGTCTTGGCTGGGCCTGTGAAAGACTATAAAGCTTTAGTAGTAGCCCACGACCTGTTTATGGCTGGCTGAGACACTGTGGTGTGAGATTCCTAATCACTCAACAGCTCAAGACTGCTGCCGCTCTTGTTCTTGCATAACACACAAACAAAGAGATGGTAACAAAAATGCAATTTATTCAAATGCAGCCAGATAGTGGCATCTAATTTATCCTGCAAGCCCCCTATTTTCACAAGAACCACGGGGCGTACAAAAAAAAAAGGAATTAAGTAATAGGCTACAAAAGTCCAGGCAAAAAATAAATAAATAAATAAAACATTTAAAAAAAGAGTCGTTTGCAAACATAAAAACATCTAACATTAGCATTGTGTGGGGAATGAATGGGTAAATGATGCATTTAATTTTCCACAAAATGTCTAAGGCTCTTGGCATCAGTGCCCACTTGTGTGGAGAATGAGTGCAGAGCTGGCCCGGCCCGCTGAGCTGGGAAAAAAGACCCGGTATGCTCTGAACCTCAACACACAGACCCAAATACCCACCGAGAGGATTCAAGGCTGATGTGGACTAAATATGGCTTTCTTGTAAGTAGCTTATACGTTAGGTAAAATTGCCCAAAATACGAGTTAATGTATGAGTTGTTAAGGTGGAAGGGGTGGCTTACCTTGTCTTCACTACATCGAGGGGATGCATCAAACAGATCTCCACCAGACCTAAAAAGCAGAAACAGTCAGGATAAGTCACTTTAATAAGGATGGACATTTAGGGGAATGCTGCTTGATATGTTCGGTTTGTAGGATTTTTCAATCCATCAATATGTGGCGTTGTGAGTAGTCTCACCCTTGCTGCTTTTCTTTTTACAGTGAATCAGATAGCAACATTAATCTGATGTGTTGTGTCAAGTGTGACAGTTGACCTTCAAATAATCTGATAAGAAAGTTGCCTGACTGCTCACTGGGGCAAAAGTCAGTGGCAGATTGTTCATGTTGATGATTCCCCCCCCCCCCCTTTCAGTTTTAAAGCAGTTTATAAAGTACAAGTGCACTTCTTGTTGCTACCAAATGGTTTTGACAAGACAGCGAGCGCCAACGCCTGCCAGCCTTCCAAGAGAACCTTATCATCACTCTGATTACCACTCTGCCTAATTTAAATGCCAACTACCTCAGTAATCCTTGCTGTTCCGAGCCTTGCACCATCTTTGCGAGAACATGGGTCTGAATGATCCAATGAGACTTTCTTTCCAAAATTCCTGCGAGTGACTATAATTGTGGACATTTTGAAGGGCTGAAGCCACCAACCATGTCATCCATGCAAAACCAGTACATCAACAATGTGCCAGCAGCTGGAGAATCAATGCAGCCGGGCGATCAGACTCTGAGGTTTCACACGCACGCTAACTATGTGCATCTGTGTTGAAAAGCCACTGCTTTGGCACGGAGGCCTTCTGACTCAATCAGGGTAGATGTTTTTTTTTTTTTTTACTCACAATTTCTCACTGCGTCCCCTTACTGGTGCTCTGAGGGCTTCCCTTGCAGATTCCACTGTGTGTGTACACAGCTGCTGTGCAATAAGGACTCTTTCTAATTTGCTCAATTAAACATATTGTCTATAAAAGAATGTGTCTTCTGGGGTTTTTCCAGGGAAGTAATTACCTTCCAGTGAAATCCCACAGAAAAAATGACTTTGTCCACTGTTGCATCTTAATGTATGAATGGGAGGACCAAGAACTTCTGAACCAAGCTACCGGCGGGTAAAAGTCAAACAAAATTCCATCCGTCATGGCTCAGTTGACCTGACTACAGTTGTTAATGATACTCCACTGAAAAGGTAATGCAGTACTACTTTGGATGCATTTTTTTGGCCTTGGTATTAAAAGGTCAGCAGTGAAGATGAAGAGCATCAAATCTTTCAGCAGGTTATCAGATTACATGATGAAACCAGACCTGCCCGCCTGCCTGCTTGATCAGCCTGTGCAAACACGGAGATGCTAAAAGTGACCCAACATGCTGCGACAGGTGATGTGGCGGTGGGAGAGCTAAGTCTGGGGGAAAGGAGATCTTCTGCAATCTCGTCCAAACGGTAAACTTGGGAAGCAAAAACAAAGAGAAGACAAAAATAACATCTTCTTAAATTCTCTAAATCTCCTAAATGCTCCTGCACAAGAAAGCTTTATAGCGAGAAAACAACGTTGTTGTGGAACAGGCAAAATGTCTTACACCATGCTGTGATACGAGCATTGTTAGATCACTCTACAGACTCAAAATGTGTTTTTCTGTGATGATATGTAGGCCATATAGCACAGGAGTCTGCCTTTAATTATTACTTGTAGTGTAGCTAAAAGGGTGCTACATTTTCTTTTTATGGGTACGGTATGTTTCTCTCACATTTGTAAAGTGGAACAGGGAGCATAAAAAAAAAAAACTACAGATATTACCACTGTAGATAGACAGAGAGGAGGGGCCATAAACAGCGGCAGCAGAACACATGTCAGTAATGTTAAGACTCATCCCAGATCATCATTGTGGAAGTTATGTGTTTGCATTTCCGTCATTAACAAACTATTAAATAAATGACGATATACATTTTCATTGATAACCAAAGGAGCACACTGCTACTGGTTACTTATACCTGCAAGTGACCAGAGCAGCTGTGCACATCTGGATACTTCACTTAAAACGATTCACACTAGATGTCGGGCCTCATCGTAAACCTCCGATTACAGGAACTCTAAAGGATACAGGTTACCAAATGCTTCATTAACTTAGAAAGGTAACAGTAGTTAACACTCTTTACTAATTAACAGGCTCGCCCCACTGTGCAATTCAGATACAGTGATTAGTTCAGCGTGTGGACTTCAGTTCTCATTGTGTGCGCACTATGGACCAGTGTCTTCACATGCAAGGCCAATGTCAGTTAGCAATGTATGTCGTACCTCCAAGTAGGCAGTTGCAGAAGGATAAAGTGATGACATGTGTGAATGCAAAACTGGGTTGTGTTTGTTTAAGCGTGAGTCTAACGCCCTTGCAGACGAGACACCTTAAAGGACAGGTGATGGCAGATGAGACGACAGGCCGTAGGGGTTGCAGGAAGAATTAATAGAAGAGAAAGTGTGCGATCATAATCCTAAATTAACCGTTGTATGACATGCAGTTCAGCTCTTGTTTAAACCAAATTTAAAGTAGGGGGTTTGCCACACAGGATAGAATCAATATATTATGATTTAGTACACTCACCATGATAACATATGTAACTGAGTACTGATAGTACTATTATTCTATTCTATTCTCAGACAGCATTAGATGTTGTACAGTAAAAGTCTTATTTAATGACTAACGCAACCTACAAGTCATTTTGTGATTAAGTGTTTCGGAATGTACCAGAATACCTTTTGACAACTTCTTGTCACAAAGGTTTTCTGTGGGTTGTGTATGTAAAAGGTGAAAAGAGCACTGAGGTTTTTTTCCCCATCAGAACAAATGTTGTGTGCCTTGTCAATCAAATAATAAAACAAAGAAGTTGCAGAAAAGGGCATTGCACTTACACAACTGATGAAAGATCCACAAGATGCTACCTGTCACTGCAAAACATTTTGATCTGTTCATGCTATTCTTAGTGAAGCAGGTAATTGCTGATATTTTAAGGAGCTCAATTATTTCTGCTCCAGTTCTGCAGGAAATGTTTGACATGAAGCTGGTGGCGACACGTCATGGAAAGGTCTCAAGGCGTTAAGGCCCGCAGACACCAAATATGTAATTTCCTCGACACCACTGAGAGGCAGCTTCTCACTCCACTGTGCCGCCGTGCATCATGCTCTTCTACCCCAGCTGTCAGCACGTACTACTGTTTAATCACAGAGCGCGGCAGTAGTGAACCCACACACTCTCGGGAGCACTTCACACCCCTCTATAGCCTCTGATGCACAGTCACTGAGCATGGTGAGGGCAAACCAAGGAGATGATGCTGCTGAGTTGCTTAGCCTTCCCTTCTCCTGCAGGCACCCACCTCCACCAGCTGCGAGGAGACGGGTGACATTACAGTGACGTGCCATCTGGTTGCTGTGTAAGGCATTGTGAGTGACACGTTGGGAGATTCCATCGTTTGATGGTTCTTTTGTTTCTTAACCACAATGGTAGTGACAGGGCTTGTCAGCCAGCGTCTTGCAGACACACACACATAAAGA
>JAVQJD010092905.1:0-10022 GCA_036023655.1 Nannoperca australis
CCTCCGCCGGCCCATGCCTCGATTCCTGTGGCGCCTCCCCCACCGCCGCCTCCCCCCTCATCCTCAACTCCATCCAGTGCCGGGGCGCCGCCTCCTCCCCCTCCTCCTCCACCGCCCCCTGGCCCCCCACCCCCTGCTCCTCCCCCGCTGCCAACGGAGACTAATGGAGGGGATGGCAGTCTGTCCTCATCCGGCGGGAAGTCGGCACTGCTGAGTCAGATCAGGGAAGGCACCCAGCTGAAGAAGGTGGACCAGAAAGAGAGGCCGGTTTCCAGCAACACCGGCAGAGACGCCCTTCTAGACCAAATCCGACAAGGAATCCAACTGAAACCGGTCAGCATTCGTTTTGTGACACAAAAACACACCCCTCCGTCAATCAACCTCCGTGTTCTTCTGTATGTTGTGCTTTAACTGTGGCTGCTCATGCTGACTTTTCCACAGAGGGATGACAATTGCGACTCAACCCCTTCCACCCAGACGCCCTCGGCAGGCATCGTCGGGGCCCTGATGGAGGTGATGCAGAAAAGGAGCAAGGCTATTCACTCTTCAGGTACACACACATGCGGAAACATTCACCATCTACTCTATAACGTATCAGATTATTGTCTTCGTTTCCTGCTTCCTGAAAAATACATAGGGTTGCCTATCAAAACGTTAAACCCATGCAGTGCACTATAACCCAGCAAGGCGCTGCATCAGCCAATCTAATAACCATAAGCATAGAGTCCAGATTACTTGTATTACAAACCACTGTGCAGTTATTTGGTATCTGATAAACCACGCCCACCAACACATTCATTTACAACATTTTAAGGCTGAAGAGTGTCTTTCCACCCATATTATTGTGGAAACTCAGTGACTAAGCTAGAGGCAACTATGAAAGGATTTCATAGGAGGTGTTTGTGTCCAAATGAGCGGTTTGAAACCAGTCACTCAGACTTGGCGTTGTTAACTGTAAGTCAGATGACGCACTGTCGCCAAAATATAAATTAGACTTTCACCACTTCCTCATCAGTCTCGAACAACCTTGTGATTGTTTTTTCCATTTTAAGCCTCACGGCGGAGAAAACGTTTTTTCCCTGAACCAAAGTAATCTTTAAAATGTATTCAAAGAAGGTACCTAAGTGAAGGATGGGAGCAGTGTCTTTTATCATTTCATTTCCTGTAAGAAGATCATTTCCGCTGTTTAGGTAGACTTCATGTGAATGTCTTCTTCTCTTCCACAGACGAGGATGATGACGATGAAGAAGATGAGGATTTTGAGGACGATGATGAATGGGAGGACTAGAGATAATTTGTTTTTGTTTTTGTTTTCTCCCGTCCCCTAGCCCCTGGATGATTCTGACACTAAAATTGTTCTCGTCTTTCTAAAAAGAAATCTTTAATTTCAAATTTCTAAATGTAAATGTTCTATTTGCTGTATATTTTTGTTGCCTTTATGCTTTTTTTTTTTATTAATCTGTGCAATACCTCATTTAATCTGTAAATGTTTGTCATTCTCATAACTTAGGTTGTTGTTCTTTATCTTTGCCTTCATCTGTTCCTGTTGGCTTCATCTGTGTCTCTCAATAGCAGGATGTCACATTTTTTCTTTTTAACTATGCGCTTCTTTTTCCATCTCTATGCATCTCTTTCTCCTCACGTCTCCGACTCTTCAACGTTTGTCGCCTCCATCTGTCACTCAGCCATCCTTCATACGCTGCTGCCTCCCATCACACGTGTTCCCTCCCTGTCACTCCCAGTCACCAGGTTAACGTGCAATTTTACATCAAGTTGTCTCTTGAACTTTCGTGTTGAATGTTTTTTGTTTTTTTTGGTCAGTGATTGAAGGGGAAGGGCTTACAAAATCCGTTGCCACAAATCCTTCATCAGTAGTGTCATTGTTTGTCAGGAGGAAAAATAATTGAACTATTTTCATACCCTATTGCTCTCTAGTTTATTTTTACTTATTCAAATGATCCTAGTTTAGCACTCATATTTTCTTAAAACAAAGAAGAAGAAAAGGAAAATGCTCTTTTTTGGAATATTTAGCTTCATTTTGCTGTCGATTGTAAATTTGCTCCAGAGTTTGAGTCTTGTTATATTTTTGCACAGATTGAAAGAGGAGACTCACTGCATGAATACAGGACATTTTTGGGTCTGTATCATTATGGAACATACATATGCTTTCACTAATGAGGCAAAACACTACACACACATCGAGGTAGCCTGCAGCGTTATGGCTGGCTATCTATTGTGAACTTTTTTTTCTTTTCTTTTCGTATTTTTTTTTTTGGTCACTGTCACACTACAGATTCAGTTGAAATTGTGTTTTTTGTTTTATTTTGTTTTATTTTTTACAGTAGCAAGCAGAGTATTAATAAATGCCTGTTTGTCGGAATCAGGTTATTCATCATGAAAAGCTTGAAAAATAAAGACATTTTAGTTTTACTGGTTATAATGGGTCCATACGCTAAGTTACTGTACAGAAACAGCGGGGCTAAATTAGTGTCCTTCCTGTTGTAGACACTTAGTGCTGACACAGTTTAGGGAGAAACACTAGATTCATGGCATTATTCAAGCAAGTATCAACATTTTCTTGACTAACTAGTAAATCATGAGGTGTAACATAAGAATTGCTTTTTAAAAGGATCTGAGTGGTCAGTTATTCCCTACAAAGACCAAACGAATTAACATTTCCTTATAATTCTCGCTATGTGTTTATTCAAAGGTGGATATGTCACAAAGGACACTACTTTAAATGCCAAATTGTTACATCGATTATACAAAGGGTTTAAAAATCTGCTTAGTATTTAGAGAAAGTAACTGTTATTACCAGCAGTTCCTGACATTATGGCCTAATGTGGAGACTCTACTTATGCATTGCTGGCTTACCAACCAGAGTAGGTATGCATCTCTCTATAAAGCAAGACTGCAACTTTCTACTGCAGCCACAAGTGACAATTGTGGTAAAAATGTTAAAATCTACTAAAACAGTTGCACAACTAAAGGATAAAGAATCAACTTTGCTAACATTAGGCAGCATAGGCTAACTGTTCATTGACCCAAAATGGCTGCAGCAGCAAAACCCGAGTGTGTTGAGTTAAGCATTTTATTGCTAGTGAATTAAACTTCTTACAGAAGTTGCAGTCTTGCTTTCAGTCTTCGCATTGAAGGGCACCAGAGCTGCTAACTGCTAACCCTTTTTTCCTTTAAGCGTCATAGATGAAGCTCAGCCTTCCAGGGTTTCTCTTTGGCAGCCACGTCTTGGAGTCTTAAGTTTCCTGATTGTTGCATGGACTGATATGGGAACGTCATTGAGCTGGATTTAAACATATTTCCCAAAAGCACATTGGCATTAAATTAGCACTATGGCCGGCCAATATGTGAAATACATGTAAATGTATTGTCCTTTAAATAAATAACATTGTAACAACATCATTTGCAAGCTAATTAGCTGCCTGGCACTCAGTGGATAGACCGAATAATTTAGCCTTTACAATTGCATTCCAGAACATGGGATGCTGATTTTGCACATGCTAACAACTAGCATTCTAATATTGCTAAAAACGTATTGGGTGATAGGAGAGCTTAAACAGAAAGCTCAGTGTAACAAATATCCAGCAGAAATAACACAATGACATGACAATGTTTTAGAACTCCTTTGTTTTCAGAGTTTGCAAAAGAGGGACGTTGGTGTCTTTAAATTCTGTCTTTGTGAGACAAAATGCCTCTTGTTTGATGTAAGACCTGACCTCTTTTGTTGAATACCAAGATACTTTTTGGGAAAAACCTAGCCATGTTTTCGCTGATGTTCGCTTCTGTAGGTAACTCGGTAAATAAGATGTTATGGACGCCAAGCCTTATCAATGAGGCTTGACAAATAATGAACTCTTACATTGTACACTCCAATAAAAGGTTGATATTTACATACTTTGGTATTTGGGCTTCTTTTACCTTTACAGTCCGTTATAAAGAATTTTGGAAATAAAACTTTATTTCCTGTGAAACTGGCTTATTTTTATGGTTAATCTTGATTCATGTTAATATATTTTAATTATTAAGAAAAACAGAGGATGATCCTAATACTTTTTGCACACAGACTACGTTGTAGCACAATCATATTTGTCAAGTAGGTAAGAGTTGTGCATCTGTTTGTCTGCATGTGCGTGCAGGGAGTGATGAATACAGGCCTCGTCACCTGCAATAGAAAGCCAGACAGGGGTTTGGACAGATCTGGTAACAGCTCAGCAGAGGATTATCACACCCTGTACTGCTTCCATTTCACCCACTGAGCCAGGTAGAAAAGAAAACTAGTTGAGTGATGGACAAAGCACAAGTACAGCTGGTGATAACTTCGTATGTGTGTGTAACATAACTGACTGACTGTAAATTCAAGTTTCCAAAAAAGAGGAATAAAAGGGATTCATGTTTTTTTGTTGGGATAAGTGTAGACCACCTGGTGTATAAATATGAATATACAGCTATAAAAGTGAATCTTTGTAACATTTGTTTGTTTTATGAGTCCGTCTGCCCAGTTTCTCTTATTAGTACGTGGGTCAGACTCTACACCTGAGCCCAGTAGACTCAAGGTATAAAGGCCCTGCATCAGGTGTTCTTAACAATCACATGATGTGCATGTGAGCTGGAAACAATACTCAGTGTGGGAAAAGAGGGCATGTCGCAAGAACCGAGCAAAGAAGCCTCCAGTGATTGTCCTCCAGGAAAAAGGAAGTGAGGAACTAAAAATGGTCCTTTCAGTGATATTTTTAGAAGTCAACAACTGACCCTGTGCTGAAGTGTGACCAACACAATAATGACCACTGCAATTCTGCGTGTCTACTATTTATTTTTTGTTGTGTTCCACTTCAGCTGACACCACACTGACCCTGTATCAGTTCTCTTTGCTGCAGAGCTAACTCCATGCATTAGATCAGGTATGGCACTTTCCAGTGTGACAGCTCTGCTTACATACAGTGCTTCCATAGAGACCCCGACCAATATGTACACACAAAAACAAAAGCTTTTAGAGAACCTACAGAGCACTATTTGTCTTTTTATTCTGTCCATTTGTACACTCAGTGTTATTAACGTAATGTTTAATAGATAGCATAATAATCAGGTGCATTTTGCAAAAAAAGAAGTATGATCACATTAATTTTGTCAATGTAATTTTGTAAAATGCAGCCAGATGTCTAATAGCCTGACCTTATTTAAGTAGAAAATCTCAAGTGAAATATTAATTCAATTATTTAGTGAAATTTCCCCTTTAATACACTTGAAGCTAGATTATTATTTTAGGAATTGAGCTGCTTAAAATTAGCACGGTAGAATAGTTTCAATTTGTAAATTAGCAACACTGCGTGTACATTACAAAGGAATGCAAAGGTCAAAGGGCCTGAGTGTTGTGAATGAGAAGCTTAGGCGTTATTCCGTGACTCAGTGATTAAGGAATACATGCAAACTTGCATACTTAACTATTGTGTTGTAGTTGAAACAGTTGTGTTACATTTCCTTATGGTGCATGAAAACCCCTGTCCATCCTGAAAATAATCCTGAATTCTATATGAGGATAATGCAGTGACCACCCTGAGTGCGGAGACCCCATTTACAAGCAAGAAATTTCTACATTTAATGGATGAAGGATCCCCTTATTGGCAGTGTGACAGATATGACAAAGTGCTGTACTTGAGTAGAGGAAGTTTTATTCTTAGGACACTTAGCCTAAGGAATGCACTGTGCACACTGAGCTGCTGCACTTGGGAAGGACATTAAAAAGACTAGTTTAGCAGCATGGGGAACGTGAGCTTAACTCACTAATGTCCAGGTCTAGTTCAAGGTTGGACGATTTTCTTTTTAATGCAATATACCATCCATTTTCCTACGCATACAATAGTTATTAGACTAATAAATAAATAATCAATCTTTGACCAGGTATCCATTATGGCAAGAAAATGTATGTGCTCAGATCATTGCATGTAATAGTAGGTGACAGGAAGTATTATTTTGAAAACGTTTTGAAAGGTTTATTTTGAAAAGACCTACAGGTGCTGCATTCAAGTACTGAGTGGGAGTTTAATGGAATGCCTTTGAAGTGGGAAATCACTTTGGGAAATGATTTGCTATAATGTCGTCTTTGAACAGCTGCTCTGTGGATTTAGGAGTCAGGGAATTTTTCCAGGAAACATAAACAAATGCAGGACCAGGATTAGGATGGCCAATACTAATAGCTCATATCTCTCAGTTTCTTGCTTTCACTGTCTCATCTTTCTCCCTCCCTGCCTGTCGCTTCTATCTCTGTTTTATTCACCATCTCCCTCACTCAGTCTCCCCGTCCCTTTCTATCATGTCAAAGTGTCTCATGACCAAGCATCCCCATCTCTTAATTGGCTAAATCCTTTGTTTCTCGGGTATTGTGCATCTAATGTAAACTCGCTGACCCTGAAGTCCGGAATAGTTTTATAATAATATATAACTGGCTAATGACAGCAAACTTTAGTTAGATATGGCCACATATCCCATAATTGTCATTTCTGGCCATAGTGGCAGCTATTCAGACGCAGTTACAAAGTCTCGCTGGAAAAAAATTGTGAAAGAGGTATTTTACTTTACCTCACTTAAAGAAAGCCTAAGTGACAAAAGTATGGGATTAAAGAGTCATAAAGTCAGCGAAGTGGCTCATTTATGACAGTTACAGAGTAATATGCCACACCAGACCAAGTAAGGCTATAGCTGCAAATGCCATGAGTGTACTGAACTGAGCATGGGTGTTTTTTTTATATTATTCTTATTCCATCTAGAGGACAATATGTCATTTCTTTTTTCAAGAGTTTGTTTTAAAGGCATTTTCTAGTGCGACTTTGAAGTAGCCCACAGATTTTTTTTTATTTATTTAACTTTTTCTCTCCTCTGTGATGTACTAATAGTGCGTGTGCCTATTCTTTCTCTTCACTTGTCATGCTTTGTGAATTTTTCAAACAAAGTGTTCAAAAGCCCTGCTCTAATACGTACTAACTGGAGTGGGTGTATTGTGAGCGTTGGAGTGGGAATATGCATCAGCGGTACTTGACCAGTAAGATGACTCACTGGTAAAAACAGAGGCTACGTGTGCTTTCTATACTGCCGCATAACACAGCTTGACCCTTTTCTTTTTTTTCAAAATGGAGCTCAGCCAGTAACCGAAGAATAAGAAAACAATCCACATACTTTGACAAGTCGTATTGCAAACACAAAATGGTTATATTTAGATGTCAACACATAATTCCACCAACAACAGCTCATATTTACAATTTTACAAGAAAACAGTGAATTAGAAAACGTATCAGTAAACAGTTCAGTCAACTCATTTTAAAAGTTAAAATACAAATACCATTTCAATTATGCTGAATTCACTTTCTAATCTATTATTGCAGTGGACATTTTCCAGTATATTTTCTTTTTCATGAGAAAGAATTCAGTTTTTGCCTTCTCAGCGATCCCAACAATGTTTTCACCGAATGCTTTCGTCATTGTTGGTCACTCCGTCGTCATCATTATGCAGACGCCCCAATTTCCATGGCGACAGACCCACCTCTTTTATTTCTGCTTGTATTATTGTAGATGATGTGGGACTTCCACCTGGAAAATGACAATGTTATGTCAGTTTTAAAGGCAGACCATATGATATAATGTATATCACGCTGTAGCCAACAATTGCTTAACTTAACTTAGCTTAGCATTAAAGACCATAAACGGGGGAGACAGCTAGCCAGTATTTGTTTGATCCGTACAAAAACATGTAAAACTAACATGTTGGGGGTTTAATATATATAATTAGTGAGCCTCAGAGGAGCTGGTAGGTGGATTTTGTTACATTTCTACAAAACAAGGCTAGCTGTTTTCCCAGTCTTTATGCTATGCTAAGCTAACAGGCTAACTTATTGTTGCCTTTTAAGATTACAATTTTTGAAAAATTCTGTACAGATACCTCAGAAATCATGACTGCAGTGTGTTATTCAATATAATCATGTACATTCTCGAAATGCTTGCAAATTTGGACTTTGCATCAAATCTGTGCCTGACGTCCTCAGTGGCGTCAACACATGAAGTGTTAGTGGGCTGTTTTGTTGAATGTGTGTTGTTTGTGCGTGCTGTGGTAACGTGTCATATGTGTCTTTATCAAAGCTCCACTGAACAGTTTCTATAAATACTTGCGATAAGTGGCAGGATTTTCACAGCTAGGAGACCCCGCCATCTGAGGGCAGAGCTGATTTTTCCACTCTAACAATGTAACAAGCTGTGCTAAAGCTTTGGCCAACGTAATACTTGTCTTTCTGCTGGAAGATGAACAAATAGCAAGCACTCATAATAATAACACAGAAACAAAATTCTGATGCATTCATTTCCTTTATTCTAACATAATGTTATAAAACATGAATGCTTTCTTATCTGTTTGTTTCATTGTCTTTGTTTTCCGTCCTTTTTTCTCTGTTTCACCTCATCTTCCTTTTCAAAGTCATAAGATTTGCCTGGCTGGGCTGACTCTGGCCTTCCTGGATCACTTTTTCTGGCTGTAAAAGCGTTGTGATCGTACACACTGCTGGCTGGTGGTCAGCAGCCTTTTGCCTGCCTCAGTGTAGAGACAGAACATACGATGTCAGCCACAGCGACCACTGACTCTGGGCCATCCTCACCTATATTAAACTTCCTTCTCGTTCAGTTTGCCTGTTTGAAGCACTCTACAGTTTCGCATCAAGCACATTGCTTGCTTGTAGAGGAGGACCATCATATTAAAAATCGAATTTAAACGTCCCTATTGTGGTAGAAATCCTTCCACTCACCCTTTTCAAGCCGCGGATGCTGCTGTTGCGGATGGACTCCATCAGCTGGTCGTGGGCTGACCTCATTGGTGTGGACGGCCTGCTGCCCTCCTCCCCTCTCTTCTCCACCGACACGGGCCTCAGCGCGTTCTTGAGCTCCTTCAGGATGCTACTCGTCTCGTCTTTCCCCGACTCTTTCTCCTTCCCCTTCTTGCCCTTCTTTCCTTTCGTCTTTCTCACCTTCTTGCTGCCCATCTCGTGCGCCTTGATGACCTCTGCGATCATCCTGGTGGGCTTCTTCTCCCGTTGCGGGAGAGGCGGTGGGGGAGGAGGTTGGGGAGGAGGAGGCGGTGGAGGAGGAGGCGGTGGAGCAGGAGGAGTCTGTTTTTTAGTCAGGTCACTGCGGGGGAGTTTGGGTGAGGACCAAGGAGAGACTCCAGGTGAGCTGTAAGGTGATGAACGAGGAGTTCCTTTCTAGCAATAGAGAGAGAGCAAATGGATGATTACAAATAAAATTAGAAAAGGCAAGTGTGTTCACTGACACTGAAAGTTGCAGGTTTAAACAGGGTAAAATGTCGAAGTGTTGATTGTTTGCATGAGATCTCCGTGAACTGTCTCCCTCCCACTTCTCCTCCCTTCCACCCATTGATACATTCACAAAGCAGTGCACTAACACAGCCACTAACACCTTGCTATCCACATTAACCACAGCTCTTGACAGTCTCTGTCCTCTGACAACCAGGCCTGCGCGACCCTCCCCCTCCTGCCCGTGGCTAACGGACGTGCTTCGCAAAGAGAGGCCCACGCTTCGAGCAGCTGAGAGGAACTGGCGCAAATCCAGAGATGCAGCCGAACTCACTAAGTATCAATCCCTTCTTACATCTTTCTCTGCACACATAACTCAATCCAAGACCACCTACTTCAGTAATAAGATTGACTCTGCCTCCAACCCACGAAAGCACTTCTCCACCTTCTCCACTCTTCTCAACCCCCCCCTCCTCCATGACTGCTGATGACTTCTCCTCTTTCTTTGAGAAGAAAGTCATGGACATTAGTAGCCAGTTACCTGAACCGACCGCCCAGACCCTTCTCCTGTCCTCTACAACTAATACTACCAGTCTCACTAGCTTCTCCTCACTGTCTGAGATTGAGATCACAGATCTCCTCTCTCACCGTCCTACCACCTGTCCTCTTGACCCTATTCCCTCCCCTCTTCTTCAAACTATCTCCCCCTCTATCATAACA
>JAVQJD010092931.1:0-80446 GCA_036023655.1 Nannoperca australis
GATTTGAATGTTTGGTTAAGTTATGTGCCCTGTTTTGGACTGGATATTTTTGTCTTGTTCAAGCTGAAGTGCTCTGTACCTTGTATACAGACATGCTGACGACTTAAGAGTCTGCTTGCTACACGGAAACATAAGTGGCTGAGCACTTTTCCCAGAGAAGCAGCTTTTGTTTGGGTATGGAGGAAATGAGATGGTGGGGTGGGGGGCACACTAAAGGAAATGGCCTTGCACTCTGATGTCCAGACCACAGCCTGTGACATGTAAGAACTTCACGGTATGCATATTTTACAGCTGAGGTTTCACAAGGTCACCGTGTGTTTATTTGTTGCGTCAGGTCCAGTTTCATAATCACCTGTTTCTGCAGCCAGAACATGTTTGGATCATTTCCTAATTTTGCTGTCAAAAAACCAAAGAAATCCAGTGATCTTGAGTTATCCAGTAACTAAAAGATGACATTTAATTATTAAATCTTGTGCTAAAACTTGAGGCTCCTCGGCTAAACACTCCCTTACCACATGAGAGGAGTCTTTGTGACTGGTTAAAATGTCTTGAGAATGTGTGAATCATTATGCACTAATTAGCTTCGTCCTAATTTAAACACGCCAGCTCTGCGTCAGATCTACACAGTAACGTGGACAAATCATACTGTTGTCAGTTTGAAGTTTGTTGTTGTTTTTATATGCATCATTGTCACAGAAAGAAAGCCATAGTGTTGGAGTTAGAATTACCGGGTTTGGGGGCATTGAGTGTTTATGTATGTAAGGGTTATACCACAGTCTCTGATCTGGTGTCCATCCTGCTCTCCCATTGTCCATCCCAGTGCTTCCACCCTGGCTGCATGGAAGGCCATTTTTGGCTGGTTCAATGGCAGGAAGTGGGCACTGTGTTATACCAGGCATGGAACAGAGTCTCCGGAAAAGCAGTCCTGCTTTACTAAAAGCTCAAATACGCACAATCATTCAGAAGAAAATTGAAAAAAAAAGCAGTATAATGTTCAGACAAAGCCTGAATGTTGAGTGGACCTTACTAATAACCAACCTTTTCACCAAACACTGTGCACTTGGAGGTTTTTATTAACATCTATCCAGGACTGTGCTAAAAGAATAGTTTGACATTTTAGGAAATAAGCTTATTCACTTCCTAGCCGAGAGTTGAAGTGATATTAGACGGGGTGGTTACCATTGCATCAATGTTGATATCCTGTATTGTTAATGTGAGGCAGGAGGGCGCAACACCACTACCACAGGTCCGGACTATCTCCGATACCAACGACCTGTACAACACACTAAAGGTTGATAACATCATGTGGTCAAATAGAGAGGGTTGTATCCTAAAATAGATGTAACAGCTAGCAATATGATACGATTAACATAGACGGTTTTACTAACTAACATCATAATCATTGTTTATTTTCCCAAACCAAACAATCAAACATTGAACCTGAGTTGCTCCAAGAACAAAATCATCTTTCCATGACGAGATCAATACTACTCTCATGTCTGTAAGCTTAGCTAATCACAATGGAAACAGGGGCTTGCTCTAACAATTCCCCTCTACCAGCAACTCTAAGCTAACAGCGGCTAGCAGTAGCCTAATATTTACTGAGAATTTAATGAGAATGGTCCTGATCTTCTCATCTAATTCTTGGCAAGGAAGCAAACTTATGCCCCAAAATGTCAAATTATTCCTTTAAAGCATTGCAATGAAGTTCATAATGTAACATAAGAAGTATATAGATATAGATGATTCCTTGAAGCTAAGGTGAGGTTTGAACAATAACTTTTATAATGCAGTGCTGAGCCAGACGTGATTGATTGTTCTTCATTGTCTTTTGGGTGTTTTGATTAGGCCGTAAATGGGTCCCTGTGTTTGCACCAGATGTCATAAGGTTAACAACATGCCAGCCATCAAATGCTATGAGAGAGAGAGAAAAAAAGAGAGAGGAGGAGAAAAAGAGCTCAGCTGGGAAATGAGGTAAATTATTTATATCAACCATCCTCTCACTCTTTCAGGGACTACATTAAAATCTAATCAATTATACCTCAGCAGCAACCACAGCTTGTTGAACTTTGTCAGTTTGTGTGAGAGTGAGTCCATTTGTGCATATACATGAGGAAAGTGAGGCACAATTCAGGGCAGTTATATTAGGATTGGCAGCAGGAAAGGTTTGTAATGAACTACACCGGTGCTTTAACTGAACTTCTAACTGCCCCCTTTACCTCCGTACCACAGAGTGCCCATTGTATGTTTCCCATGATTATGAAAGTGTGGAATTCACTCTGACATCTGAGCACAATCATCCCCCAAACTACACCAATCACAGAAGCCTCTTAAGTCAGGTTTTTCTTGCAGCACACAGATTCCCACAGTCAGTTTAAGACAAATCATTATGAGATTGATGGTTCCTTCTCAAACATGCAACATTGTCAAAATAGTTTATATATTTCAGGTTGACAGGAGATAAAGTACTTTTATGGTTTTATTTTCTCATATTTCAGAGTTAACTACTTGCATGAGTATCTGAAAATGCATTTCTGTATGTGCATCAAAGATAAATCTCTCAGGGCCCTATGCGTGTGATCACAGCCTCAACAGCTGGTTAGAAAAATGATTTAAAAAAAGGCTTGGCCTACAACAGCTGTGGAGGAACAAGACCACAAATAGTGCCAAGGAGCTCTTTACAAGGTCCAAAAAAGGAGAGGGTGAAAAAAATGAGAACAATCACTGCCTCCTTCCTCTTTTCATGAACTTCTGCAGGATGTGTCTTTCATGCCTTGCTCTTTTCATCCTCATCTCCATCCTTCTTTTGTGTTAGTCCTCTCCTCTCACCAGTGTGAAAACACACAGGAAACTTTTACCACAATGGGACTTTTGCAACAGCTTTTGCTCATTAGGGGTTTTGAATGTTCAGTGGAGGTGTATTCCTGAGAGGAACTGCCTGTATTCTACCACATATACTGTATAAGCAAACACTTTCACAAATCAAGCTCCTGACATCCATTTCACTCAGCTGGGCAGGCAGTGATAGGGCCCAGGCAAGCCTGCTCTGTGCAACTTTGAAACTCTTGCACGGGAAGCCTGCCATCGTGGTTTTGATGAATGGATGGACATCAGGCCTCCATTCAGCCTCTGATGTATGGAGTGCCTGGTACTGGGAGGCTGACGTGAGGGAGCAAAGCTGTTTTTTATTTACAAGCTGAGGTTTGAATGTGGCTGGGAGGCTCGGGAAAGCTTTTGGTGGTTTGGGGCGTCAGAGTGACAGGGTTAAGACTGCAGTCAGCCATTATGCGCCTCTCTAAATCCTTTTCTATATTATAATGAGAAGCAGATCTCTACTATCTCCACCACAGCCTGCAGAGTGATGGGAGAAACAGACACATGGTGAACACAGTACATCCTGTCTCTTACTCCTGTTTAATCCCATGTGCTGAGTTTGACTCTTATCTTTCCTTTCTATCTCTGGTTCTTTCTGACATTTGTTTCATGCATCTCCCTTGCATATTTCTCCCACTGTCACACATCGGTATAAACAATGAAAGACTACAAATGGCCTCATATGTTTATGCCTGTGAGTAATAGATGTAGCTCAGGGTTAGAGATGAGAGCATGAAGAAAGACTAGATGAATGGGAGCTGTAGTGCTGGTGCCCCTCACAAGCTCCAGGCACACAGGGCTCAACTCCAGATGCTGCCTGGGTTGCCACATCCTGGTCGTAATCCCCCTGCAGTGCCGCACTCGCTTGTGTGTATGTGACCGTTGGGGAGACCATGAATGGGAACCACCTGGGAGAGAGAAAAATGGCTTGAGGTAATTTTCCATCACATGTTTCTCTGGCGATTTTGATCAATCCTTTTTTGCCTCCGGGTCATTTTTAAGGACCTGATATTTACAGTGTATCGCCATTTCGATCTTTTTTCATAAAAGTGAGTCAGTCTTTCTGCTAAAATGTTTATTTACATTATTTATTCCACCATCTTGTTTGGGTGCGGTGGAGTCATGTTTATGTCCAATAAAGACTTGCTTTTCCCTCAGCGCTCATGCTCTTGTAAAACTTGAATTTCTTGTTTGCAATTGGAACGCCACTTTTGTCTATGTTAAATCAGCCTATTTACCATTGGTGCAACAAAAAATGTCAAACTCAAGTAACACCATGAACTTGATCCAAGTGACAGTACGTCAACACAGAGGCTTCCACGCACAGCCTTAGGCTAGCAAGGCAACAACCTATGTGTAGCTGGTGAAGCTATTGCTGCAGGCTTCTCCAAAACACCAGTACATTCCAGCAATGCTGATGGTCCATTTTTCATTTAGCGTGACAATAGGGGTGAAAGTAAGCCACCTTAACTGTGAACTCTGTGTCAGCAGCGTGGAAAGGCAACGTGTTGTGAGGCACATATCGGGATTGTCAGGATAGGATTACTATATTAGCGCTACAGCCCCAGGGAACACAGTGAGACGGATACCATCTCATGCAGCCTGTGGACAGATTCTGTCATTCACTAATCCATACTGAACACTCACTGTCCCCTGGGGCAAGCCTTTTCTTCAGGTTTTTACCCATCTTCTACATGATCCGAATGACCTTGCTCATATTAATGAACATGGTGTGAGCATGTGTGTGTGTGTGTGTGTGTGCAAGAGTACCGAAAGGGTGGGGGTGAACAAAAACCTGTAAAAGTTGGGCTTTGCTTGGGGAAAGCAGAACTTGCACTTTGTTTGAGTTACTGTTGCGTGCAGAGATGATAGACAAAGTCAATGGGCTGAATGAGCCACAGCCGGTCATGGTCAACAGCTAAGCATGAAGGCCTTGACAGATTCAGTGAGGTCAGAGAAAGAGACAGAGAGAAGAGGAGATCAAAGAGAAAGCTCGGCCACGCAGCGAGAGAAAGAAAATGTAAAGTGTTTAGACTTTAAAGATGCTATAATCAATATTTGTTTAGCCTTGCTAATGGCATGGCTCTAGAGATGACAATGCCTGTTTAAATATGTCAGTTGGTCGGTCCACCAGACTGAAATATCTAGACAACTATTGAATGGATTGCTATGGAATTTTGTTCAAACCCAGACAATGTATTCTACTGACGTGGGTGATCCCCTCACATTTGCTCTAGCACCAGATAAGTACGAGTATTTGAAAGGTTTTGCATAAAGTGATAAACCCACATAGAGTTGTCGCCCAACTCTGAGGAGTACACTCTCAATGTTGTCATCAACATCCCATTCCCAGACACAGCTGGCAGTGTTTTCGGGGAAAAAGCTCTAAAAAGCCCACTGTTACTAGCTGATGAACAGAAGGTGCAGCATTTGGCAGCTTGAGAATCAGCTATTTCCCTCAGGACTTGATAGATTTAACAAGTGTTTGCTGACAAGATCACCATGCCAACTTAAAAGTTGACGATATGTCGGTACAGCTTGTTTCTGCTGTCCCCAAGTGGCCAAAACAAATTCAAGAAACAATTTGTTTCACATACCTGTTTAACACAAAGCCTCTTGGTATATTCTCACTTCTTTTTGCATGTTTGACATTTGAGCAGTTCTCAGGTTTCACCAGCGAGAGTGATGCTCTGTCAATGTGAGGAATGCCTTGACTGCTCCCAGACAGGGACGCACATACTCTTCTTGCCAAACACACACCTGCATGAACACATCCCTGAGAGACACAAAAGATCACTTCATCACAAGCTCGCCGAATATCAGCAGTGACAAAACACCGGCTCCAAAACTCAGGACAAAATCCAAAGGAATTTTGAATTTTTAAAAGGTCCACTGCTTCACAAGCACCTTCACAAGCTCCATCCACTCCTTGTGAGCACTGCTTTCAGCTTCACTCACACAGGGCCTTATACTTCTGAAAGATAATTGTGTATGAATAAGTAATTAGGTGAAAGATGAGTGAGGTTAGAAGAGCAGGAATGTGAGGGAGTAGAGAAATGCAAGAGGGCACCTCAGAGTAGGAGGGAGGTCGACTGTTGACGGTGAAGATGTGTTTGAGAATTAGTTTGAGTGGGACCCTCTCACTCAAACTCAAATAAAGATTTGCACAAAAAAAGAGTGTGTCTGTCAGACCCCCCACTGTGACGCAGGGCTAGACTACAATTGAAACAGCAGTCATTAGCAACAACTCTCTCAATCTTTCTTCCTCTGTTTTCCGCAACTTTTTTCTCCCACACCCCCATCCACCCTCCTCATTCTTTTACGTCATCACTACCCTGTTTCCCTCTTGCACTCGCCTACCCTGTTTTTCCATCTCCTTATCTCATGATCGTTGTGTTTATCCTGTTTGTGAAAACGTATACGATGTACTTGGCCTTGTCTAAAATGCTGTAGGAATAGCTGAAAGCAGCCATACTGTTTGAATGCACTCTCCAAAAACAAATTAGGAAAACACACTTGTGTTTGAATAGTAGACAAATAAAACCTTGGATGTTGTTTTGAGCATAGACTCGGCAAAACTCTGCATCTGCATTGATTTAGCCTCTAATCACAAATTTCTCTCTAATGGCTTTACAGTATGCACAACAAAATACATCTTCTATCCTAAGACCCTCAGTTCAGATAAGGAAACAGTAAAAACAAATGTGGAGAAACTTCAGCAAAGTAACAAAGGAGGAACTCATCTTCCAGAACTGGCAGATATGCTATTGGTGTCGTAAGGAAAAATGATTAAATCTGTATTAATCATTGTTTTTGGCTGTGTTAATATGGTGAACTTGTTAGCAAACAGCTGCTTATTTACACATCCAGCAGACACAGACATTCAGCACTCATTGGGAGTCATATTTCCAACAACCTTATGATTCTAAGTCCAATATTCAGGCTCTTTTAGCCTCTGCCAAGCTCTAATGGAAATGTCTGGGTCTTTAGCTATGAGTTATCTTTGTCTGCCATTTCGTGCGGACAGATCAGATAGCGTACAGTCTTTAAATGCTATTTCATGTTTCCTTATTGTTGTTTTTATGTTTGCGGCTGAGCTATTGCATCACTCAAAAAGTATCTAAACTAATCCTCTTCTATCCTATTCTAATTAGATTCTTAATGAGAACATTTTCTGGCAGAAGGTATGTGGTAGATTGATGGTCTTTTCTCAGACACACCCACACACACACACACACACACACACACACACACACACACACACACACACCCCTGCTGTTCCCAGTCCGGCCTCCATGTGAATCGGGACTGCAGAACAGAGGTTGGCAGCAGTCTGTAGGCCTACGGATGCTTATCAGAAAGGCTTACAAATCCCCCCTGATGCTCCTGATATGGAGGACAATGGGTATGCGTGCGTAGTGGGAGCTCTCTCTAAAGCCTCATTGAAAGTGACTTCACAACTCTGCTCTTTAATGAGGCCGGAGCAGCCTGCTGGCTGCATTTCATCACTTAATACAGGTCATACAGTCATAATAAACTTCAGAACAGGTGACCTGTACAAGTTGACGATATATTTTTCCTGAGCAAACATGCTGGATAGACTTCAATCATTGGACATGACATCAAAAGAATTACTTTTACTTCTATCTATCTAGAGTTCTATCAAAGTACATTATCATGATTTGTGTAGTTTTATAAATTCAGCAGCGTCTTCTTCTTTTTGTAATTCTGCCATTGTATTGAACTTAGGGTTAATTGCCCTGGTGGGCGCAGCTGTGAGGCCACCAGAGTTGCAGGTGAGCTTTCAGCAGCTTTCAGTAAACACATGAGCTTCCCACACGGCTTTGTGCTGCTTCCAAAGGATGTGCCTCAAATGAGGCTGAATAAGGCTCCAGCCAGCGACAATGAAACACATTAGGCTTCTGCAGCTGATGTTGTTGTTCCTAGTTTCAGGACAAGCATTTTCATTAATAAAAATAAATCAACTCCTTTGCTTGTTAGTTTGGTAAGATTGTCCCAAATGATTCTACATGACAAAAACTGGCAACAGATTAAAATATAAATCTATCTGTCTAACTATGAATATGGGTGTTGGTGATGTTTTCAGTTGCCCCTGTGGGACTGGATGTTGGGTTTAACCCATTTGTCGGTTTTGGGTGGAAGCAGACGAGCAGAGATGTGGTTAACTGAATGTCTGCAGCTCTGGTTTCATATTCGGTAACTGGGGCGGGGCACTGCAGGGAGCACAAGGGGGTGCCCTTGTAAAATTGTTTAATGTGGTTAATGTGTAGTGTGCTTTATACATTTACCCTATATGTTGTGGTTTAAAGGTTTGGCCTTTTTTTTAATAGCAGCCACTTAATAATGATAAAAATCCAGTGCACTTCAAAGAGCTGTGAGATTTGATTTAAAATGCACATGTTGCTTAATACTATATATTACTATTTTTCTCACCTGATTACAGCCCCCTTTCTAGTGATTTCATACATTAGAGTATGTGTTTTTTATAATGGTAAAACGAATACAGAATGGTACACTATATCATAATATTGCGTTGGAGATACTTTACATGAATGATTGAGAAAGCCAGAGACATAACTGCGTGACATATAAAAGCCTGCATGCAGAAAAATACAGTTTAACGTTGGATGCTGTATGAATTTATTATGTGTTAATATTTATTACGCTGTATTAACCTTTTAATTGCAGTCACCAAATTAGAACAAAAAAAACAACTGCTACGTGTGCAGCATCTAAACAGGTGTCAAAATGTACAATGTCTTAAGTTTGCATGTACTATACAATGTTATTGCATTTATCTGACATGGAGCCACTTTCCTAAACATATTTATTGATAGGCTAACACGATGATTACAACATAGCATATTCCTCTATACTTACAGTGCGTGTAATGTTATAGACATGCACAGACCTGCATGCCATATGAACACTCGCATGAAGTATTAACACATAATAATCAGTGATGTGAAAACGGCTGTGGTGCGTCCTAAGCAGGAAATTCAGCGTGTTTGATTTGTCTTCTTGGCCGAAACTCGCCTTTCCGCTGGCTGTTTGTTGAACGCCTGAGGCGATGCCATGGCAATGCGCGTAGCTGTTAGGACCAGCCTTGGAGGCGTAGCTGTTCCGAGTTTCAGCAAGTGCAGAACAAGGAGCAGGATTCATTTAAGGAGGCGGAGGGCGTAGCGCGCACAAGTTTCCTGCGGTGGAGTAAAGAAGTTATCCTTCAGAACCAAAACCAAGCGAAAACGACGTCTGTTCTTTGAAGGAAGAGACTTCAGAGAGGGAAGAGGAAGCAAAAAAAAACAGGTAAGCTGCTTTTGTGAGTTTACGTGGGAGCAGGAGAAGTGAGTGTAAAAGTAGTTTCTCGGCTATCAAACAAGTTTAATCAGAGATGCTCGAGAGCTGCGAATATCAGTGCGTATACTGCATATATGAAAATATACTTAATGAGTTTAAGGAACAAAATTGAAGAACTATATTCATTCATGTTATTACAGAGACCAAACCGGGATAAAATCACATGCTCAATATTGTTTCTAAAAGAGAAACAGAAAGTTCTTATAGGAATATTTTAATTACATTGAATTAGGCCTACGTGCTTTTTTTGTAGTTCTCCATCTTCCAGCGTGTATCTGCGCTGTTTATTTGCCTCCCCGTTCAAACACGGAGTCAGGCTACTGTATACCAAGCTGACATCTGATAAGAGAAGTTTGTTTCCAGCTTGATATAAATCAACAATGACAACAATAGCATTGTGTGTGTTTGCCGCCAGCAGCAGCCTGGGACCTTTCGCTGGATTCGGTTGTACTTGGGCGCAATGACGCACAAGGCGACACTTTTACTGACAATCCACGCGGAAATCCGACGTCCTGCCCTAAAAAGGCAAATATTTTTATCCCGAACTAAAAACTGCAAATAGAGACTGACGGGAAGAGAAACCTCTGACGAGCAGGCTGCACCTGCGCCATTCTCGTTGGCCTGCATTAGCACATGAAAATGGCCTTCACTCGCTTTTATATTCTGTGTATTGAGTAACAAAAGACGTTTTCGGCTAATTTGTAACTGGGGGCTCGCGGGGTGGAGAAACCGGGAGAGAGATGCAGAGAGAGAGAGAGAGATACACGGACACACACACACACACACACACACACACACACACACAGAGTGAGAGAGAGAGATAGAGAGCGAGAGAGAGAGATACATGGACACACACACAGAGTGAGAGAGAGAGAGAGAAAAGATACACGGACACACACACACACACACACACACACACAGAGTGAGAGAGAGAGAGAGAAAAGATACACGGACACACGCACACACACACACACACACAGAGAGAGAGAGAGAGAGAGAAGAGATACACGGAGACACACACACACACACACACACACACACAGATACACGGACACACACACACACACACACACACACACAGAGAGGAGCTGCTGTCTCTGATATCAGAGGTGTGGGTGTTAAAAGGCTAATTAGCTTGAAGCCAGTGGGGCTACCTGGCACCTTCAGGTATTTTCCATATAATATGAGGGAATTAGACAGAGACCATTGTGAGGGATTATCTCAGTGTAGAAAACCCCGCTATTAGAATGAAATGCGCTCCAGTGTCTCTAAATAATTGAAGCTGTAATCAAGTTTCTGACGCTTCTTGAAACTTCTTTATCACAGGCAGTGGTGAAAGAAGTATTTAGACCCATTACTAAGTAAATGTAGCAATACCAAAATGTAAAGACAATCCATTACAGGCAAGAGTCCTGTATTCAAAATGAGTAAAATTAAAGAATCATTTAACAGATGGATATATTTAAAGTTAAATTCCTCATTGGCCCCTGTTAGCAGTGGGTGATAAGTACAAAATCTTCATGCATCACAGTGTATGTAATACATTTTTGACTAACCCAGTGATTTAAATATCTGCATTATGCATGGTACTTCATTAGATTGATGCAAAAATCATATAAAAATCACATTTCTATAAAGCTGTTCAGCTCAATAGTGTGCTACAATAACCTAATACACCCACCCACATTATATATATTTTTTACATTATTCTGTTATTGAACACGTACACACAGTACAAAACAGTATTTTGATAGGTCAACGTAGACCTTATTTGTATTACTTTGCATGCTATTGGGTATTTTAATCTGTAAAAAGGAATCATATTTTACAAGCATATGTTTTGTACATATAAAATATGAACCTGCAAATTAACTGGTAACTTTAGCTATCAAATAAATGTTATGGATTAAAATGTACAATATTTGTTTAAAGTGATATAAAATGGAAATACACAAGTGCACAACTAAAGATACCAAAGGCAGACAAAACACAGACCAGACAGCTGCACATCTTAATATGTTCCAGGTGTCCTCGTATATACTTATTTTCTCTTTGCCTTCATCATCCCCTGTGACTTTGTACCAATTATCCTGTGTACAGCGCAAATCTCCTTCACAGACAGATGTCTGATGCGGTCACATTTCACTGCTTTCCGACGTGCTGTGTCACCCAGTGGTCACTGACCCTCGTTTTTAACCTATAGGTCGGACCATTTTGCAGGCGTCAAGCCTCCCGCTGGTCTCTGCACACAATTCACTCTGTGGGTGTACCAGTCAGTCAGGGGCGGCGGCAAGGTTAAGCTGCTCGTGTTCTGGTTTTGATCTATTACCTTTCACCTCTGCTCTTTTCCACTGTGGCAGGCTGCCAAGTTGTGGGAGATGAGAGAGACATCACAGCATAAACCTGTGAATGCAGGCTTGGACATTTCAGTGGAATCATAGCAGGTCATTGGCATACCAAGCTGCTCTAGACTTGTACTTATGTGATCTCGCACATTGCTTCAGTCACCCTACTCATAGCGTTAATGCACCCTGTTTTGGAAATAGTGTGCATGTGTTCCCGTGTTATGAGATTCAGATGTTGTAAAATGACGTATTCGAGATTATGAGCAGACTTTTCTTTGATCATCTGGGTGTTGACAGCTCCTCTCTCACCCTCTCCTTCAAGAGCAGAAAAGAAACATGGGATTTATTTTTTTACTATAACAAGCGTGTTAAGGGAAACCATTCTTTAAAATGGCATCAGGTTTCCCACCCTGACCAACGCTTTATCTTGGAATGCCCGGAACGCTCCGGAAATACACCCTGTTTGGATTTCTTGATCCCACTTCCTTATGTCTAATCTGCACTCTGTGCTAGTGGAGCTAATGTAAACATTTATTGTACTGCCCCCTGACTGCACATCAATCATGGAGAACTCCTACGTTTGTGACAGAGAGCCTCTATTAACTCATGCAAGCAGTGTTTTAACAAGTTAACCACATTAAGATTCTTCAGGATCTGGTGGCATACCACAAGTGGCTTTGTGTTTTATTAGCTCATGCGGTTCAAGTCCACATGGGTGAAATGGGACGTGCTTTATGTAACAGAAAATTGCTTTTTAAATATGATACTAGAAGGTTAAATGAGAAAAAAAACTGGTAGCATTTAGCTGTTGGATCTTTAGCCAGATAAGAATATGCTGCAGGAAATGATGAGTTGATGTCTTGTTTTTACAGGATCTATCCCAGTCAGAGGTGGTGTGTGTTACCTCCCAGTGGTCTGTCTCTACCAGCGCTGAAAAATGAGTCTGAGCACCAGTGAGCTGGAGGACCTGTGGGATTCGTTGGGGGACCTTAACTTCTCCGAAGCCTTTAGCAACATATCGAGTGTGGATGCAATGGTGTGTGCTACAGCGTTCAACCGCAATGCTCTGCTCTACTCCATGTGTGTCCTTTACATTTTCATCTTCATCATCGGCCTGGCTGCTAACGCTCTGGTCCTCTGGGTTAACATCCGTGCACAAAGAGACTCCACCCCTCGCCATGAGACACACATGTACATCGCCCACCTGGCAATCGCAGACCTATGTGTATGCGCCACCCTGCCTGTGTGGGTGAGCTCGCTGGCCCAGCATGGCCACTGGCCCTTCGGTGAGGTGGCGTGTAAACTCACACACCTGCTGTTCTCCGTCAACCTCTTCAGCAGCATCTTCTTCCTGGCCTGCATGAGCGTGGACCGCTACCTAAGCGTGACAAAGCACGGAGACAACGACGGAGGCGTGCGCAGGAAGCTAATCCGCCGTGGAGCTTGTGTAGGGGTGTGGCTTCTGGCTCTGGTCGCCTCCCTACCGGACACCTACTTCCTACGTACAGTGAGGTCAACACATGGGGACACCGTGCTGTGCAGGCCTGTGTACCCAGAGGAAAACCCCAGGGAGTGGATGGTGGGCGTGCAGCTGAGCTTCATCCTGCTGGGCTTTGTTCTCCCCTTCCCTGTCATTGCAGTGTTTTACGCCCTGCTGGCCAGAGCTTTCAACCGCTCCACTTCTTCATCCTCGTCGTCCACTGTGGAGCAGGAGCGTCGCGTGAGCCGCAGGGTGATCCTGGCCTACATCGTGGTGTTTCTGGGCTGCTGGGGGCCCTACCACGGCGTCCTCTTGGCTGATGCCCTGTCTCAGCTGGGACTGGTGCCTCTGACCTGTGGCCTGGAGAATGTGATCTACGTGGCCTTACACCTCACCCAGTGCCTGTCCTTGCTCCACTGCTGTTTCAACCCCATCCTCTACAACTTCATCAACAGAAACTACCGCTATGACCTCATGAAGGCCTTTATCTTTAAATACTCCACGAGGACGGGCTTGGCGCGCCTCATCGAGGCCTCCAACATGTCTGAGACAGAGTACTCTGCTGTAGCTGTAGAAAACCCACCGCAGATCTAAATCGTATAAAACTCAAGTAGCATTTCTTGAACACTGTTTCTATATCTGAATGGCTATAATGTAATGTAAACGTATGTTACAACTCATTTGTTCTTATCTGAATGTGTCCACAATCAGCATTGTGTTTGACATTAGATGACAGTGAAGAGAGAAAAAAGACAATCCAGCATCCTTTTAACAGAAATCTGCTTGATTCGTGTAGAAAAGCTGATTTAAAAGCACTTAGAAGGCAAGTTTTATTATCATATGTATATTGTCACCCATTTGTAAAGCCAAAACAATGACCGTAAATATGTCAAATCATTGCCTGTACTGTGTATGTAGGATTGTATTGTATGTGTGTGTGTGTTTGCGAGAGTGGTGTGCGTAATCTGACAGGCATTGAATATTGATAGTATCAGTAGCGTAATATTGTTAACCTTTTTGTATCAAGTTGTATTTATATACTGTACATTTGAACTGTTTTTCACACACTGATGTCTGCTCAGTGCTCCACTTCATACAATGCTGCCTCATCATGCTAGTCGAGCCACTGGCTTGCTCAGTGTTTTAGTCCTGCTGTCTCATTGTTAATCATAACCTCATGTCGCATCAGTTGAGGCCTTCAGACAAATAATGTAAATCAAATTTCATTGATGTCTTTCCTGTGACTAAGCTTGGTAAATTATCTAAAAAGGTGTGTGTTCTGGCTTATGATACAATGTTACTTTTTTTAGAAATACACTTTTTTTTCAAGAGTTTGATGAGAATATTGATACCAATCTTTTGTCTGTACATACTAAATATGACGCTACAGCTGCTGATAAGCTTAGCATAGTGTGGAGACTAGAAACAGGGGAAAACTGCTTGTTTGGCTATGTCGGAAGGCAAAGAAAAGCCGGCACCTCCAAAGCCGTCTAATTAATATCTTGTTTGTTTCATACGAAAAAAAACAACGTGTAAAAATGAACAGTTGTGGCTTTACAGGGAATTAGACAATTTCCTGTGACTTCCTTTAGTCTTCCAGTCCTTGTGCTAAACTAAGATAATCACATGCTGGCTTTAGCTTCATATTTAGTGTACAGACATGAGAGTGGCATTGTATCGACCTTCTCATCTAACTCTCTGCAAGAAACCAAATAAGTGTATTTCTCAAAACGTCAAACTATTCCTTTAAAGAAAGCAGAGATGTTGTCCTTGCAAATGATTTACATTGTCCACACTGTAAATTATGAACTTCTCAGTTTTCTTTTGGTTATAAATATTTTCCAACATTGCCTGGAGGCTTCAACTGGGACTACTGAGCTGCTTAAAGGGCAGTTAGCTTCCGTCTCTTCTGAAACGTACCGCGTTACGTCATATGCTGAAGTGTCGCTAATAGTGGAGTGTCCATGTGTTATTAATTCTGCTGTGTCAGCACACAGGCCAAAGACTGCTGAAACATTTTATGATCAAATAACACGAATGAATAGCTTTATAACTTTCATGTAAGCAGCAACAACCAAGTGTTTATTAGGACCCAAATAACAAAAACCATCACTGCATTACTTTAAAGTGTGTATGTGTGTATTGCGTGTGTGTGTGTGGGCCACAGCTTGACACCAAGAGATGACGTTGTATGTGTCACACACATTGAGTTATACAGTTATACTCCTGCTCTGTTGTAGGAAACAACATATTCTTTTCATATGCTGACATAAAGCACATTGTGTCATTGGTAATTGGTTACACGTGTATGCTTTTACAATGAAAAGATTTCACGTTGCGATTAGAAAAGACTGGAGACACGAACACGTGTCTGCGAGAACAGAGGCATTCCTTTGATACTGTAATGTGTAACGTGTTTTGTTATATATTAAATACTGAGAAAATCTTTCGCCTCAGTGATTTCTTGGGTACAAAATAAGCTCACATCCTAATATCCTCCATGCTGCGGGATTCCTAAAATGATGTGTCGTGGTTCAGTTATAAAACATGGGGAAGGCTTTAGTGTGACAGAGAGAGCACATTTTTCAATTATTGTAACTTTCTTCCAGACAGCAAAAGAAGAAAAAGATGTTACTCCTGACAATTTAAAGTCAGACTAAATTCATCTGGGTAAGTTTGTTCTATTTCATACAGTACAACATTTTGTTAGATTTATGATGCGTTTCCTCATTTAGTGAGGCAAGAATGAAACACTTCCACACCATCAAAAGGACCAACATGCCCCCAACCACTCAGAGGATTAGACAGCTGCATGATACTGCCTGTGTGGCTCTGCTGTCTGTTGCACCGCCAGCTGTGCTCTTGCAGAATTGTCACATGGGGACAACAACTCATCTGTGTTTTGCTCCTTTAACCCCGCTACTTGACCCACTCTCCTTTGGGAGGGGCAACACCCTACTGTTGTTATCCTCAGGATACGTGACAACCCCCCAGCCTGCCTCCTTGCCTACTCGTCCCATGGGATCATGAGATCAACGACAAAGACCATCTTGGTGGCCAAGGACCACACCACTTTGTCTGGGCAGAGGGATATGGTGATGTCCCTGGAAGATCTCCCTGCTAAGGTCAACCGCCATCTTTGCCTGAGGAGAGGAGTGTTGATGCAGCTCCTTCCAGTGTCCCCTCCTATCCTGAGGAAATGGATAATATGTTTTTACTGAAGAGTCAACAGTCCCTCAGTGACATTTTTCAGTTTTTCTTGTTTATATGTATCCTCTTTCTGACATCTGAAAATACCTTTAGACATGCACATTCCTCTTTTTTTTCTAGTTAATCACCTCTTAGAGATTTCCAGTGTCTCGGCTTACTTTTTCCACAATCACGTCACCAGCTGTAGTGCCCTTGAAACAGTTTAATCTTGCTGATGTGTTGAAGGTTTGCTTTCGCAAGAAAGGGGCAGCTCAGCAGTCACTCTTTGCTGAACCACTGGTGCTGGCCTGCCTGTGTCATCAGTGTCGTAGGCTACTCTGATGAGGAAGCTGTGCAGGGATTTCCAAAGGTCAAACCGAGTGAGTGATCTGCTGATGATACCCTCCCAGCTTCCTTCTTCCCTGTGACACTGCCTTGATCTTCCAGCCCGCCTGGTGTGTGGTGGTCACCTCTGCCACAACCAGGGCCTCCCTGTCCTTTTCTTGTGTGAATGATCTTGTGTGAATGATCCCCCCCCCACCACCACAGGACCTACTTGTCTACACCCTGTCAGTATCTTCCTCGTGTTGCAACTTGCTGATGCCTTGCTTGCTCCAGGTCAGTGAACTTCCACTAAAGCCACTAAACAAGATGCCGTGTGTAAATAAGGCAGCTTTGTAATAGCTGGAATGCAGATTTTTGCTTTTGACAAAGTGACGACTGGATTGACCCGCAAGCGGTCATGTTGCCCAACTTAGTCAGGTTATAAGTTGATAAAATTAAAATGTAAGAATCTAAGAATATACACCTAGTAAGCATAATACATACCTATCTGAAATACCTGGAATATTAAAGTTATTAAAAGTAGATATGGAGACAGAGCCCATCTGCAAGACATGGTCTAAAGATTAGCCTGTGGAGTCATCGCACTCCCACTATAAAATGGTTGGACTCATAATGGACAATACAAAAATAGAGGATAAGGATATGATCTTTTATATTCCACGCATTCCTTTTTCTCGTCAAAACATACATCTGCCTCTCTAGCAGCTAACTGCATCTACACATCTACATTATGCCCACATGCAAAGTTTGGTCGGAGGTGTGTTATGCTATTAGCTGCTAATGTAGCTTCGATCCTCTAACTTCAAACCTCTCCAAGACCTATAAACAGACTTCATGTTCAAAATTGGAGGATGTCCTGTTTAAAACTCCTCTCATTCCACCTATGTTAATCAATACATCGAATTACCACAAACTAATTGCCCCTGAGAGTCTGGGGCACCAGTTGCTAATTCAGCCTTGGACAGAGATGGCAGTTGAGGTTTTTTTTTTCCAGATGAGGTGCTGTACTGTATTTCAGACCAAATCCCTTTCTTCCAAACTATCCCACCCATGCGGTAGATGTTCAACTGCTGCAGTCACGTCTAAATACATTCAGGGTGAACAGAGTGTAACACACACTTCTGCTGCTCCACGTCTAAACGACATGTGTTTTACTTGGCAAGCACATATGCTGTGAAGTGTTTTGCTTCCTTTTACAGTTTGCCAGTTATGATTTGCTTTTCATTCTCTTCTGCTCCCATTATACGTTGCCTATACAGGACTTGTCAAACACAATACCGAGCCTGTCTTCTACGCAAAACCCAAACACTGTATGTGTAAAATGTGAAACTCTGAAAGGTTCCCCTCATTACACTTGACTTCTAAGACACAGTCTCACTTTTTGCAATTTTCGGTTTCACTATCGGTTTCACTATCACTATCACATACAGTGATGTAAATCTGTCCTCTCCAAACCAAAGGAAAGATTTAAAGCAAAATTAATGAGATTCACAAAGCTCAGTGGTTCAAAACTGGACACTGAAATCATCCGATTTTCTTACGGCTGGATTCTATTTGACTTACAGTACCTTTTTAATGCGGCCATCTGTTTTAGTTTGATTTTAAAAGCATAGGAAATGGCCCAGAGATGAAGTCGATTACGGGAGTCTTTACAGCACGGTGATAGTCTATACCTCATGCTGAGGAGAGATAACATTAATGAATGATGAAACAGGGAGGAGGTGCCGAGTAATTTGAAACAACTCTATATTTTTTATGTTCTCCATAAGTGGAGCACACTTTCAAAATGTACTAAGCACACTTATATTGCCCATATACTGCATGTAACATTATTTCTGGCTCATTTCCAAGCATTTAGAATAAGTTCATTTTAATCAAGTCTGTGCTTGCTTTGCTCGGTCTGGCAGAAATTCCACAAAAGGACTTATGGCGAAGAAAGGGTGTTGAATTATTAATGAAGCAGAAGGGGGAAGCAGCTTCTTGTGCTCACAGGGAGGTTTTTGTGTGAATATAAAGAAAGTCTGAGGATAGGGTTAGTTTAGCACTCCATGGCTTCACTCGCGTCAGGAGAGGAGGACAAGTGCTATGGCCAGATGCTGCACAGATGTTCAGTCAAAGGTGAAAGGAAAAATTACTTTAAAGACCATCCAACCTTAATTTAGATCAAACACGCATGTCACTTTACGAAGTCACGGCTTATTTAACCTTCCAAGCGCAGGCCTGATAACATTAAGTTGAGGGCAGATTATTTTTGTGCACTGGAATACATCAACAGAAACTGAGGTCTAACCAAATCTGGAATTGATGTTGCTGTGTTCAGGACTAATGATGATACTGTAAGGGTCTTTGAGAGCAGATGGACCATGCACACTATAATTTTTGTTTCAGACAGGGAGAAACAGAGCAAAAAGTCCTTCAGCTGCTGAACCAAAAGGGGCTTTTAAAAGGGGCTTTTAAAGGGTTTTGGTTTACCGAAATACAAAAAACATATTTTGGGTTTCTCGCCATGCAGCATTTTTTGAAAGAGAAGTTTCTGGTGAATATTTTAGAAATTATGATATTTGTCATTGTGGGTGAGTGACCTTTTATTCTAATATAAAAATAATTTTACTCTCTTTTTAGCTCTAGTTTGTTCTCCACTAACTCCTGAAGGAAATATTTGCCTCTCTAGCAGCTAAATGCTCCACTATGTTCACCAGCTAGTCGCTAACTTTGTCTGTCTGCTGTTTTGTGCTGGACTGGAAGTGTACAGTTGATTTTTAGAGCTTTTTCACTGAAAACAGCTGCTGCTGCTGCTGCTGAGAACAGGTTGATAAGAGCACTGAGACTGAGCCAAACCAGTGAAGCTGTGGGCTGTAAAACTGAAACAATGATATATATATATATATCTGTACTTTGTAGTTTAATGTTTATGTTTATGTTTACCATGTGACACTTGTTGTCATATTTGTCTTATGTCTATTTGTGTATGTACATTGAGAGCAACGTAAAATTTCTTATATACAAATTATGTATGCAAATACCTGACCAATAAAGCTGACTCTGGTTCTGATTCTGATGAGCTGTAAGACACTAAAACGCTGAGAGGAACTGCTACGTTTGGTGATCTGTAGTTTGTTTCCATAGATAATAAAAAAATGAATGAAATAAATAATAATTTGTGCACCTTTAAAGAAGGCTTTTGTGCGATGATTTCAAAAGGTATGCCAGAGCACTTTCTCTTAAAAAGAAACTATGTATGACTAAACTCTATAGCCTTTTTAGTCCCTTTCAGATAACTTGAATATCTATCAAAGCTGGTTGCCTGTGGACTGCACCTCTCACTCTTATTTATGGTCCAAACACAGATTAGACCCAGAGTTCTCCAAAACAAGCTTCACATGTGCCATGAATAATGGGTTGAATAATGTTCTCTCCTGTTACCTACCACCCCATGCCTGATAATGCTCAACCCATCATAAACCATCCCATGGCTTATTGTTAGTGTGAAAGCTCTAATCTCTCCCAGATCCACAAATGTAACTGTATAGGCAGGACACACATGGCTGTGAAGGCTTGATATTTTGGGGGCTGATTTATACCGCACTCCGTGCCCAAGCTACAGATCCGGTGTTTAGACATCACCTAATTCATCCACCATCCCGTTGGTTTTAAGAGCTCAGCCTGATGTGCAACTTCAAATTCACCGTCCACTCGATCAGCTCAGCTGCACGCTCGTGTCAGAGTCGATGATGAAACTTCAAAGACGTGTCAGAGAAGAGAAGGCATCTGCTTTACAGCTTATGGAGGCACACAAATCCATACAAACCATTTGCCTATTGTATTTTTCAGATATCTGTCATACATTTTATAAGCACCAAGTAATGTGTTTGGAGTTAGGAGGAGGTTGGTTATAACTAAATGTGAAAGTATCACATTACGTAATTATTTATTTAACTAATCTGCCTTCTTATCTTTCCCTGTTAAGTATTTTATGTCTCTGGTGTGTAGATAATGAGAATGGATTATAAGACATAATATCATAACACAAAGAATTTATGCTACACACAAAAAGCTACAATGTGTTAAACAAAAAAAAACAAAAAAACTAGCTTCAGTACACACTTTTGTTATGTTTATCATAGTGTTTCACTCTGTCATATCAACTCTTTTCCCTAGATGGATAATGAATGACTTATCTACAGCACTTTGAGATTGCCTCCAGGTAATGATAGCTTATTTTGACTCCTGAGAGAAAATTATAGAATGAAGGTGTTGACACACTTTTATCTCAGATGACAGGGCGACAGCTAAAATCAAAAGTAGGATTTCTGTGCCTCTCCAAAAAGACAAAAAAGACAAACTTTTGGCACGGTGTGATGTTTTGACTGTGATGGTGTTTGAGCAGACGAATGTCCTCCTTTGGTTCCTGTCTGGGGTCAGACTTTGGCATTCCACTGAAAAAAACATGCCTGTTTTCAGACAAAATCAGGGCGTCTCAGTCAAGTCAACATGACATCACTGCACCAGAACCCAGTTTAATAAGCTTCATTAACTTGCAGTTGCCTCCTCAGTCTTTTGTGTTTGCAGGACACCCCACATTCATGAGATTTCTCCTGAAAAATAGGCTTTGCGTGACTTGGATTTAGTGCATCAATCACGTAGCTTGGTGTGGTTCATGTAATTTGCATTACGGCTGTTTTAAAAGTTTATGTTGGCTTTGAAAACTATGTAAAGCTAAGGTCAAAGTAATTTTCTTCTACAATGCTGGAGCATGAAATTCTACAACTCTATGGTGAAAACTTGGAAATCCCCAAAACTAGAGTTACCAGCTTTTGCCTTCACAAATGACTGCAGTACACACAATAGCAATTCTGTTTTTCTGCATTCTGATATTCTCATTACACTCACTGAAAGTTTCTTACCCAAGATGAAATGTACCATTTGAACGCATGCCAATACAAAACTACACAGAGTATACTGTATTTGAGGTTTGCCTGGAAATTATTAACTGTCATTAGAACACCTGAATTCTTAAAAAGACTTGATGTAAAGTAATATGCCCAAGTCAATCTTCTCCCAACAAAACCATGACGGAAGAAAAGAAAAAGGTTTCTAGATCTGCTGACTCCATTACAGGGTCATGGGGGTGAGTTTACACTATGCTTGTATGATGAATTGTGAAAGCCACTGACAGATCAGCTCATGCACAAATCCAGACCCAGAATCAAACCCTGGTCTCTCCTGTCAATGGTCTCCAAAAATACATTTATATACTACAGATTAATTTTCTCAGTTGTTTTGTTAGCAAACCCAATTGCTGCTTAGATTATGTTTTTTTATTTTATTATTTATTTTTGCAGGGACAGCGCACATTTAAAAGTGATTGCAATAGAGTTAGCTTGCAGCTAATTTACGTAACCACAAAAAGTTAGAATCATGCTTTCATTGCTACAAATGGATTTCACATTGCAAGAGCAGACTTAGTGTCTGCTCTTGCAATGTGAAATCCATTTGTGAATTATGTTGTCAGAGAACAATTTTTAAACAAAAAAAATCCTCATTATATTAACAGGAAACATAATTAGGACAGCATTACATTTCCTTCAAATGTATTTGGTGTTGCAATTAAGCATTACATATTTTCAATTAGACAATGTTGCTCTTGCTGTGAAGTTTTCACACTTTTGTGTTTAGACTTTATAGCTGCAGTTGTGGTTACATCGCTTTTCGCCATCTTTACCCATCTGCAATTCGTATTCTTCCATACAGACACTGTTGTATATACAGAATCTTAGTTCAACAATTATTGTCACTAATGATGTGTCAGTGTTTATGTCTGTCTGTCATTAAAAAACACAACACATCTCTGTCTCTTTCCCTCTCTGCTTCCTTTTTCTTCTGCTCTTGATAGCAGGGCAGATAAACTCTGCATGGTATCAGTTTACAGGGAGTTTCTCTCACCATGACACACGCACACACACAATTCACACCCTTAGGTGAAAACGAATGTCTGTATGTCATTCAACAAGCACCTCGGAGTGTCTTGGCTCCAACAAGAGGTACTTGTCATCCTCCATAACACCCCAGTTACGTCCCCCCGCAGGAGTGAAACTATCACTGCTTTCCTGGAACTCACTGAACTTTTCCTCCTTTATGTTATTTTGGCTGAAGGTTCACTCTAATGTGCAAGCAACCCTCATGCACCCTGCTGTGATAAGAAGGAATTCATAATGAGCATGCATAAATACACTCGTACAAACAAGATGAACTTCATTTGACTGTTTCCTGTATAAACCGACTTTGATTCTGAAACTGAAACTTCTGTATCTCATTGTGGACGAGGTTTGCTGCAGTTGGCCTTGATACAATAACCTCAAAACCCAACTGATTGCTGTTTCTGTAATCCTGCTCTGTGTATTAAAGGAGAGTTTCCTTGCCACTGTTTTCCTAAGCTTGGTTTCACAGGACTCAATAAACTTTTGTGTGGCTTGACAAATGAGTTTGTAAAACAGTTCCTGAGAAATAAAACAAAATCGAAGGGAGATGAATGGGGCGAGGAAGTTGTAGTTTCCGGGTGTGGGTGAGGGTGGTTTGGGTGGGGAAGCTGAGAGCTGACACACCCAATGTAGGTGTGTGTGACACCAAATCTCAGCATTCAACAGCACAATTGACCAAATGAAAACATGTCGGGGATTGTATTTCCCCCTGGCCTTTAGTTATGAATAGATTTTCAGAAGCTGAACTCAGGGTTTGTTCTTTTCTGTCCCCCTTTCACCCCTACAGTGGTTTTGAGTTGCCCTCATGTATCAGTGACCAGTTTATTTGCTTCAAGTCATCATTGTTGTCACAGCTGCAGCTATTTCATTGTCAAAAACAACGATTTTGAAATGGAACACAGCAGGAGAAACTAAATTAGCTAATTTAGCAAGTACAACCACTGTAGGCCATTATCTGAAGTTGTGAGAAATGCGATTGATGTACAGAACTCACTTTTCACTATGTAAATTTAATCTACAGTAATTGTTCTCAACTAAGGTGCAGTGGATCATATACAACATATTCAAGTTATATTTTAGTTGAAAAATATGGTATCAGTAGATGAGCAGAGGACAGAAATTGACTAAACATGGTAAAGACCACCCTGCACCAGTTTCTGCAGCATCTCATCTCATAAAAAAAAAAGCATAATCTTGATAATTTGCAGCATTGTCCAATTAAGTTACCATAGTAACATGGAACATCAAAGGACCATAATATGGGGCTTGGAGCCCAAAAATGCCATATAGATAACAAGAAAGATAGAGGGAGTGAGCAATAGATGGAATGTAAGTCTTTTGTGCCAGATTTTCTAATTTGAGTGGAAACACCCTTAATGAAAATGAAGACTCTTTGAAAAGTAACATAAAAGGAAGAAAAATTACTGAGGAACATAATTTACTTTGGTGGACTTTTTCATTTTGAGGTCTTTTGATTTGTCACAGACAAGAGACATATCTTACACTGGATTTTGTGTGAAATGCAAACATTTAAATAAAGTTTGGAACTAAACCTCACATAGAAACTTACATTCAGAGGCAAAATAAGATTCATCATACCCATCTGTTTTCAGCAAAGCTAGCAGAGCAGCTCTATGGATTACAATGCCAGTCTTTTCACCACTTTGGTCCTCACAGAACTGCTTAGCGTGGCTGTAGATTTTTTATGTTTTAAAATTGATCTCAGGGTGTTTTGCAGCTAAGTAGTTTCTAAAAGTGACCAAATATTCTTCATTAAGAAGGGCCTGCACAGAACAATACGAGGAATATCAGTAAAGCAAGTCAAGACGTACGTTACTTACCTGTATAAAACAAAGGCTCATTGTTTAACTCTGAGTATTCTCAACAGGCAGACTGGTTTCCACGCATCATATATTTCACCAGATGAAAAGCGGGGAAGTTTTGTAGCCTGGTCTGATTGATGGATGAACATTTTCATTGAGGTCGATATGTCACAAGTAAAGCCTGCAACTCAAACTGGGCTTTCCATTTTGACCTTACGCTGGATATATGGTCTGTAATTCTATAGGAGAAGTGGGGGGGTTTGAACAAACACAAGTTTAAGGGAGGAGGCGTGCGTAGGTGTGTGTTTCACCACTCTCTGCTACAGTATTAAATAGCTTTGCTTCACATGCCTGTCACATTGTAATCAATAATGCTAGAATAACACCTGAAACACAACAGCCATCAGCAACCTGTCACTCATTCACACACAAACTTAGCCACACATGCACACAAACCCGAAAAGCATCCGTCATCCATAACTTTCTAGTAGCTGCCCAGACAGCACTCAAATGAACGCTCGGCAGCTCCAGAGCTTCCAGGCATCATCCATCACCTAGGTCCACCAGAGGGGGTCCACAGCTGGGACACACACAGCCAGCAAACCTGATCCACACCAGGCCATAGACGGGACACGCAGACCTACCTCTGGGGGTGGACAAATACAAACACACATTAAACACAGGTCATCTACAAACATACACAGGTGCCCTTTCACATTGCTCCAAGCTTTAAAAACATCCCCCCCCCCTCTCTGTCATTACACTGTGTAATTATTTTCAGTCCTTAATCCACATTCTTAATTAAATCCTCGTACATTTTTCCACTACTTTCCACCCATTCTCACCAGACGCGTCCACTCCTCCTGCTATGCGGATTATGTTTGCAGTACGGTGTATAAATAGTGCTGAGTAGGTGGCCTTGTAATGGAAACACAGATATACAGATATCAAAGGCTTCTTTCAGATTCTACACATTAATCAAGCCTTGTGTTTCACAGATGTGTCTGAGCACATGTGTGCGCTGCTTTCGGCATATGTGCGGCTGTTAATGTGCAGAATGCACTCATGCGTGCCTGTCTGGAAATGTGTGTGTGCATGTCATGCCAATGGGTGAGAACATATGCAGCACAGAAAGTGGAAACAGTTTCTCACAAGGGCCGGTAGGCTGATAGATGTCTAAATGAAATGTTCAATCTACTTGCAGATTTTTGCTCCCATGCAGCATCTTCAGGTTTTATTCACAAGCTGAGGTGTAATGACCGAAAGAAATGGGAATGCAACTCAGTACAGAGGCCAAGGTGTTCATGACATACAGTCTTGAGTAATATTATCAACTGCTCTCCCATTAGCATCAGTCATGAAACGCTTAGTGAACATTTGGTCCCTCTTCCCTGATCCTATTCCCATGACCTGGTTCTTCTCAAATGGCAGACTGCATGGTCTTATCTTGATGAGAGAACAGCTTCTATTGTCATAAAACGTTTTAGTTTTAAGAGTCAGGTTTGATGTGAAGGAATGGACAAACTTGAGGGTTGGTCTAGAGTGGCTACTAGACCAACTACTAGACCCCCCCCCCCAAATGTATCCAATTTAAGTCTTTTTCTTTTTTCTGTTCTGTTTGTTTCGTCAGCTTGAAAAGTTTACTATGTTAACTATTTATCTAACTATCTATCATGTTCTGTGTCCTGCTGTAAAATACATGAAAAGTTTAGTTTAAGTTTAACCTTGGATGCAGTTGCAGAGCATTATAGGTGCTATAAGTGTCCATCAGCCCAAAGCAACAGTGAACGCAGCCACATTCACTTTCCAGTCTCTTACAACACTGTGTTGTGGGGCACGGTCTCAAGATACAATGATCTTGTATCTAAGTGTGCCCCTGTCAGCATGATGAAGGTGAGATAAAGGGGTTGACAGTTTGGGTTCAGGAGTAAGGCACCGCTGCGGTAACAGTGGTCTTCAGCATTACCTCATTTCTTTCACTGTCAGGGAGTCAACAAGGTCCTGACATAGATACCATGTGCTGCCTGAAGAAAACTCACTCAGCAGTAATGAGTATCATGGTTTCACAAATAAAAAGTCATCACATAAATGTCACCATTTGTGATGTGTAAACGTTTGCCTGGTTACATAATGTTTTTGTGATTTAGTTACTGTGAAGTCTTGCAACATGAGTCAGAGTCGCGCTTGGGAGTGACAGTTGCAACTATAAATGTCTTAACTTGAATGCCATGGTGATGAAAGTTGTGTCACTGATCTGTGAAACGTGTTCACTCTGCTGCAGTGTGAGGAGAGTCATGACATTGCTCACACTCGTGCAGGCCTCACAGAGGATTTCATATGTGAAATGTATATTAGTTGATTTGTGACATATGACAGTATCGGAACAGTTGGACTTGAAATGAGTGCATCTGAAACAAGCTGTGAACACAACACTGACAGTTGGAGAACAAAGTTAAATATTCACTATCATTTTAGCTGTGTTTTGGTCTACACTATCTCCTGAGGGAGACTGCTAAATACTTCACTATATTCACCAGGTAGTCACTAACTTCTGTCTTGGGCAGATAGTGTACAGTAGGTTTTTAGTTAGCTGAAAACAGCTGCATGGCGCAGCCTTTAACAACACGAAGAGTCTTAATTATTGGTGGCTTTGTCGCTACAAGCAACCTGTTTCACATTACATATTATTTGATCCAGTGTTAGTTTAAAAATATGAATTATCGTAGCTTTGAAGAGTAAATCTTTTGTAAAGTGAAGAATCCCTCAGTTTCCAGGTAGTGTAATCCTGTGCAGCGCAGATAGCAGTACACAGGACAGTGTCCACTCTAACCTGCACAAACATCTGGACATGATATCTACCACTGCTTCTCGGAAATGACGCAGAAGGAAAACCCAAAGTCCCACCCTTGCAACCCATGTCTCCATTCCACTGATCTTTGCCATTATGTCAAACCCTCATGGAAGATTTCACACAACCGTATGCGCTCAAGGTGATATCAATTAAAGTCTACATTTACAAATCACTCAGGGAACACACCTTGGAGACAGCTCTGGACAGAACGATAAAAACTGTCCCCTGATGGCAACAAGCTACTCTTTGAAAAAAACATTTCCAGCACAGAGCACTGAGACGTTGCCAAGGCAATGACATGAATCACTTCTTGTTTTTCTGGTATTATTTGAAGATGTTATTCACAGGTTTTCTCTTATCCTCTCTTATCCTTTGTCTCCAAGTAAAGTGATACTCTGACTGGTCACTACCATAATCAACAGTTATCCTATTTCTTTATATTTTGCCTTTGTATTGCACAAAGGATTTGTCACAGATCTCAGTGTAACTGTGAAACAAAACCCACAAACACAGACACACACACAAACTCACATATTATTTGACTTTCATTATAAATCCAGGAACCTGACAAAAGTATGCCAAATGCTTTAGAACTTTCTTTTTGTTTTGCCAAGAACAGTGCAGAGGAACACTATGCATGAAAAAAGATGCTCTTTCAGATTCCAGATTTGGTATGGTTGAACTTTCCCTCACCTCCAGATGCAGGGCCGGGACACAGCAGAAAAAACAGAGAGCGGGCCAGGGGAAATTCCTGCCAGGGATCTATGAGTGTCTTAATACCACAGAAATTTACAAGTGAAATTGACATGACAACTAATGATAAACCCAGGTCGTCCCAGGCAGCATTATGGCGGTGCTGTTACTGTTTGTTCTTGTTTGTTAGTGAATAGCTGCAGACATATCAGCACATTGTGTTTGTTTTCAGTTTTATCACATTTGTTACGTAAAGACATACAATTGTAGCAGTATGTTGTTTGTTTCCAACATCGGAGTCTTTATGAAATCATCACAGAATGTGTGTGGTCTCTTAACAAGACTTAACATTAAACATTTGAAACATCAAAACAAAATGAATATGATGTCAATCTTATCATCAAATTCCTCCAAAGACAGCAAACAAACATTTTTCCCAAAACAAAGCAGTATTTCTTTAGATAACAAAATTAAATTTGATTTAAGTTGAAACCAGGATACAAAGTAATATTAGTATTTTGTATTGTATTTATTTTAAATTAACTCAAAGGAATAGTTTAACATTTTGGGAAACATGCATAGAAACAAACTACAGAGCTTTAGAGGTGCTAGTTGGCTAGCCATTTCCCCCTGTTTCCAGTCTTAATGCTAAGCCAAGCTAACCAGCTGCTGGCTGTACCTTCATATTCCAATCATTTCAGTTCAAACAAGGATAAAATGTAATATTAAAGTATTGCATTTTGTATTGCATTTACAAGTTTGACAAATGCCTAATCCTAATTTTATGCAGTATATTCATATTCTCACAACAGTGTTATTACCACACTCCTTGAAGCTCACAATTTAAAATATTGGGTTAAAAAGCAACTGTAATATCACAAACTGTCGTAGCAAAATTGAAACTTCATCTTAGAGTAACATGGTTAGTGTAATTAATGTGTTACCCACAGGACTGGTTATTTGACTCAAGGGAAATCCACCATAATGAACAACAAATAGCTTTCGTTTTCCAGAGCTAGACCTTACATAACCGAGTGAGGGAACACCCTGTCACAGCTTGAAAAACAACATTGATTTGTTACATTGCTGAACTTCACTGCTGGGTGGATCTCCTCCAGAACTGCCAGTGTTTCTATTTGTCTCTCAGGTATTTTCCGCACTAGCGAGAAAAAGATTTGTGGTTCACTTTGTGCTGCACAGCTTCCTACCGTGTCTCCATTCTTGTTGATGGAGTAGCTCGTGAAAGCTGTTGGCAGAGGGCCCATTGATCCTTGCTCCTTGATTGTGATCCATATTTTTTGTATTTTATTCTCCTCTCTCAATGCTGTGGGATGTTTTCTGGTAAAGAAAATAAAACACTCAGTGCCTTCCGGGGCCAGGTTAAATGCTCCATTAATCCATGAAATCTGTTAAACTTTTTTATATGCCTTTCATTGATACCACTATAAACTATGCACAATCACTATGGATAACACCATAACTCTACTATAATGTTAATGCAATGCTGGGCATATACACTACCCCAAATTACAGTGGCTCATGCCAATATAGCTGTTTCTATTCACTCCCTTTTCACTCTTCTGATGAGCAGAGCAGTTCTATAGCAAGAGTCCATTATTAGCTGCTATACATGCTGGCAACCTGCCAGATCCTTTGGTAAGCCACTCGAAGAGGCCAGCACCAGCCAAAGCCTGAAGCCTTCCCAGGCCAAACAAAAACAAAGTAAAGTTAATATTAGCCTTTTATGCTGCCACCCAGCAGCAAAAAATGCGGGGTTAAAGAAGCCAAAATAGCTCAAAGGATTTCTAAAGGCTGAATGAAAACACTTAGATTGTAGGAACTCTGCCACAATAAAACCTGGAGTTTTTGGTGAAGTGCTCCCGTAGGTCTGAGTGTCTCCAGGGGGCTGTAACCCATCACACACTTGTTCTCACTTCCATCCATTCTCTGTGTGAGGTTAATTGGACAACACTTTATCAGGATGTGTGTGTAAGTCCTTAGAGTCACTCGCACAGAGCCTTTTCTTGATGGAACGAGCAATTTCCCCTGATAACGTGTTTCACTGTGATGACTGAAGACTCAGAAAGAGTTTAAAGTTAACAAAAATCCAAGCACTGATTCTTCTACAATAACATACATTTGTTGTTTGGTGCATTTGAAGAGTTTTTTTAATTTCTTTATCGCATTTTGAAATATCGAGGATGGCCTCTCTTGCGAAACAGATCTTGATCTCAATGAGATAAACTGATTAAATAAAGGTTACAATAAATAAAGGTGAATCTGGAGAGATAGCCACTGCCCTTTTATTTTTTAAAGCTGACATTTAGTGTCGATGACTGAAGTGGCTGAGTATTGGCTGCATCAGAAATACCCTGACATTAAGTGACATTATGTGCGTTTGATGATTCATCTGCCCTCTGAGAAAAATACACCAAACAACCTGATTAGAAATGTCTAAGGTACATTATCAGCTACTCTAACAGCTGATTCGGGGGATTTTTTCTCGTAGTTTTGCTTATAGTTTTTCCTTTTAGTTGCACTACCAATACATCTGCACTCCTTTAATCATTCACTCACAGCTGCAGATGCTAATCCAACATGCAGAACATTGTCTGTTAAAGTCTTACATACACGTTTGTACAGTTCACAAAGGATTTAGTTTTAATACCTGTTGGATGTTTGAGCTTTCAGTTGTGATCACTATCAGCGATGACAACCTTGTGTGTAACTAATACTTTGATCTGCTGAATATTGTACAACTGTGATTTTGCTAGCAACTGTTTTTATCGCGGTGGATTCTTTTCCCTTGCTAGTTACACTCATATTTAACTCATATATAACTCAAACCTCTCTGAATCTAAATGTTAATCTTGTTTGCAGTCAGTCGGTGTGGGTCACTGGACTGCTCTCCTCCCTGGAGAGTCCTCCTGTGAGGCGACTATTTGACCCCAAAGACAGGAAGAGAGAATGTCATGGAGAGTTAGTGTGTTTCCAAGTGAACAAGTGCGTGTAGGTTTCAGCAACTTTTATGTACGTAACTGCATCTGTGTGCATCCAAGTTACCTATCTCGTTGTGTGCTGCAGTTCAAATCCCTAAATGACACTTCACTGTGGACAAGGATTTGGGAGAATTTCAGCTCTCTCCACTCTCCACAGTGGGTCCAACAGCTGTTGAAACCACCAGATGGGGTCAGGATTCATACTCCCACTTGATTTGGGTGATTGTGATAGTTCTCGCCTTTTTTTTCATGACAAAGTTGTTTTCTCCATGGATGGTCAGTGCCAAAGACTTTTCCACATGTCCTTTTTTTTTTCACAGCTGAGTAATGTTTTGCAGCTGATGCTCGTGTTGTATTCTTAGCACTGCGAGCTCTTTAAACTCTTCCCAGCAGAGGAGACAATCCTCACAGTGCAGCCTGTGTTAACTGTGTTCTGCACACCTGCATACTTTGGATAGAGAGAAGAGTTTGGAGAAAAACTTTCTTAGTATCAGATTTTATGACAGATTTACTTTAGCTAGTAGGCTGTGTCTGCATTGTGTGTGTGTGTGTTTGTGTGTGTGAATGCATCAATGCAAAAAGAGAAATTCTTTGAGAAAAACGTAGCTTAAAACGCAAGATACCCAACAGGATTACACCAGTTTGAAGGATAAACTGACTTAATATATAAAATATAAGAGATATTTAATAAAACCATTTTATTAGAATTGGAGTTCTCCCTTTTTCATAAACCAAACCCCTGCACTCTAAGAGCACATGTTGTTAGAAAATATTAAACCCTGCTGTTTTCTTTCAGCAGTGCCCAGGCATCCGCAATTTTCAAATATTAAAGATTAAACCAGGTGGATTCGATTTTATATGAAATCGGGAGGTAAGCTTTCTTCACTTAAATTTACTTGGTGGGCAACAGCTATTAAATCACAAAAAATATTCTAAATAAATCTGTTTTTATTCTTTCATAACCACATACTGTCAAGTTGAAATGTCAGCGGTGCCCCTGTGGTCACATTTCTTGCCCTTTGAAGCCCCTTTTTCCTCTATAAAGCACTAAATTATGACTGGTGGATGGGTCTATTTCTCCCTCGGGGGGTTTTCACAGGCAGTTACAGTTATATACTGTCCACTAGTGCTCTGAAGTGTGCTGTGGTCAGGGTACATAAAGCTGAGGTCATATCAAAGAATACACACCATGACATCAGTTGATTTAATGCTGTTTACATAAAGCTAATAATTCGGATTTGGACATGTAGCAAGACAACGTCTAACCCCATAAATATATTAATGTTAAAGAACCTTTACTGATTTTAATAAACAAACACAGGCCAGGCAGCCCAATACAGCTTTAGTTTTCCTGGTTCCAAAGTCTCAATCTAACGTGGTTAATGATTACAGGTCTGGGGGTTTCAAAGGGTCCTTGCGGCTCATACGTTTCCTGTCAATGCATCATCATAATGAAAAGACTTTTTACAACACCGAGGGATAATTGACAGGTAAAATGAGCAAGGCCGAACACTTTCAAAATGGGCCTTGAAAAGTAATATTATATCTTAAAATGTATACAATTAATTTATGACATTTAGTGAATTCATTCATTGTTTTTCTTCTTGCATCGCCTCCTTTCATCAACCTACAAAGTCACAGTTTACAGACAGTCCTGCTGTGTTCCTTCCCAATCCCACTCCCCATTTTTATGGAGATCCCACCATCAAATACTCACCCAATGAAAGTTTGCGTGTTTTAGCATCCATACTGGAGTCACACACACAAACATCCCTGCGAGGCAGGAAAACAAACTTGATTGGGAGCATTAACCTGGCGGAGGGAGTCAGCGCCCACTCCATGCTTCCCGTTCCAGTGATGGACCCCCACCACGATGACATAAAGCCCAGGAAGGGAGAGGCTGGAAGGACACATGTTCCTCTGCTTCCGAGCATCACAAGAAAGTGGCTTATCGCTATCTGTTTGCTCAGGAGGCCAGAGTCAACTGCTGACAGGAAGCAGGAGGAAGGTTTCAATCAAGATAACACATGAAAAGTTTGGAGGTATACCAACTCTTTATAAATCAAAAGCTGTGCAGGGAAAAGAAAAAAACAGAGCACCGTCTCCATTCCTGTTCCTGCTTTCTATTGTAGAGGTTAAAGGTCACATAAACCCAACTTATCCAAGGGTACAGCCACATTGTGCTGAATGCAAATGTACACATCTTGAAGAGCACTTAAAGCACACACAAGAATTTGTTCCTATATGTAATCAGCACAACATTTCCCCTGCAGATTAGCAATTGTAATACAAGAGGCTGCTTTCCAGGACTTTGTTCACAGCAGGTTCTTCATTGGAACTGAGCTTGCCATTGATTTACCAGATAATTAATTAATAGGCCGTAAATGATGCACTTCAAAAGGCTGTTAAACAAGTTCAAACATGTTTAATACATGTTTCTGTTAATTAGCCAACAGTAAAGGCTAAATCTGAACCTCCAGGGACACAATTGAAAGTGCTGATAAAGCCACATGCCAACATACGGAAAAAGTGCTGATACCTTGTGGGAACGAGATGGAAAAACAAATATTAATTTAAAAGAATACTCACGTTAATTGGCGATTCAACAGCCAGAAACTGAAACATGGCAACAGCTAACACATATGATAATGAAAACACACTAATTTAGTAGACTGAGAATGGAATTGATTAGTCTTCCAAACAAAAGACAATTTTTTAATTGTCCTCACACATGACTGAGATGCAGGACTGCATGTAACAAGAAATGTTTCACCCAAAAGCTCATTAGGAGTACAGACCCTACACACCACAAAGAAGTAGAATATGTACAGTACATATACTCACTTATGGATTTTGATCATCCAAATAAATTCTGAAAGTCTTCCCATTAAATCCAGTAATGTGCAGTTTATAGAAAAAGTGATTCATACAACTCAGAATAACTGAAAACTTCTATTTCTATTTCTTATTGTGCTTTTTGAAAAAGGTTTTGTACAATGTACAATGTCACCATGCAACTATGTGGATATAAGTGACAGTACAGTTTTGGTACAGTACTGGTGTTTTTAAAATGAGAATATATCAACATTGAGCATAGCTTGACAGCATCCTGAAAATGAGTAAAAGTCACATTCCTGAGCTGTTGTTTCTCCACTAAACCAAAAAAGGGTGTCTTTAATGGGGACCTCCTGTAAACAGAAGCCTTTGCTTGACTAGAATGATGTGCTTGGTGTTCGAGCTGTTTACACTAAAGGTGAAGAATGTGTCTTTGTGTCAGCTGCAGGAAAAGGAATGACCTCTCTTAAAGACATAACACGCCAGGCTGGTGCAATGCATCCACACTGAGTGTGACCTCTGTGTATATACATATACTATTAAAGCACTCCAAGATGTTCCTTTTGCTCAAAATATGGTTTTAGCTATTGCAGTTAAGAAGACAATTGTCAATTAATAAGCCGCAGTTAATCTTCCGGACACTTCCATAAGGGACTTTTGTATGGACAGACTCAGCCTCTTGCAGCTGTGGCATCGGTCCACAAATTGACCGTCAAAGCCTGAAGCTTTTTCACTATACCTTTCTCAGAGACTCTTGAGGCCCCACGTCTGTGTGACGTCAACATGCCCTGCCTCAACTCTACTCCAAAATCACATCTATCATCTTCCTGTTCGGCCAGAGTCAGTCATGCCCACCAGTGTTTCCATCACTGTTGCAGCCATGCAAAACGTGGGTAAAACACATAAATGTCGGATTCTGTTTAGCCGACCTGGGTATATGAGCGTGGCTTTTTGTGGGCTGAGCCTCAGCGAAGTGCTGCGAAAGCTTTTTAAAACCTCAGCCATCTGCTTCTTATAAAGCACAACAACTTTCACGCTCATCTGAAAAACATTCATACCGTTCAGTGGACTGTGTCCAAGATGATGAAGGTGACAAACAATCAGATACGGCAAGCTTTATGTCTGAAGCGCTATAACGACACCAAACCGTAGGAGGTAAAATACCATAAAGTGTAGGATTTTGCGGGTATTATTATGAGACAGCTGGGACTAAAGCCATATTTACTTACCTGGAAGCTGTCTTCACAAGCTTGTGTCAACTAACCATACCTTAGACATCACAGTTGTGACATAATTGAACGGGATATACCAAGCAATGAGCAAGTTATATGACATTTAAGTGTATGCTGTTGGATTAGTTGGTGTTTTGATTGTTGTAAAGATGTTTTACTGGAAACCTATTTGCTGGTTTCGTCTTTTTATTTGTTCATTTTTTAAGGTGGAGGTAACATGGGACAATAAAGGCTTTTCTAATGGTAACAGCCCTACTGGTCTTTTTTCATTTCTCCAAGAGGTTTTCTTTCTTTTAAGCAATAGATTCATCACAGGTCCTTGGCAGACAATAGCAACCCTGCAGGCTAACCTGTTCTTCATTCAGCCAACTGCATGAATCAATAAAACCTATTTTTCTAAAGGCCAGACAACTTTATATCATCAAGTGTCCTTATAGCACCAAGTGTGAAAAACAACATTTTCTATGGGGCTATTAAACTATCTTTCTAGTCATACTGACACATAACTTGTGTTTTAAATGATGGCACAGCAGAATGAGAAAGACGGCTGGTGGCTGAAATTTCAGAGAGACATAAAATGTGAAATCCGAAAGAAAATAGGAGCAAAGAGCATGCTGGATAATTTGAATTGAGAAAGCCTTCAAAAGGTTTGGCAATTTTATGCCTTTTACACCATGTATTAAACTTTGTTCCATATTACCCAACATACTATCCCATAAAAACAACCCAAAAGAAATGTGTTTTTATTTATTTTTAAGGTTGTGTTCACAGAATTGCATGTTTATGACTTCTCAGAAAATGCCTTTGACAGTTGTCTTTTCAATAGTAGAGAAACATTAGGAGAATTACAGTCCTGCAGGAGTACGTAGCAGCTAATTATTATATGCAGGGACCAAAAACATTGCAGAAACAAAAAGGTCCATTAAGTATTGAACCGTTTCACTCCGTATTAAAAGCTCCCAGGAGGCTTTAATACTGTAACTTCCTCAGCCATACAAATTAAATGCACTGTGCAGAATTGAGATGAGAGTGTATTACCCATGCGAGTTGTACGCCATCTAGTGTCAAGAAGTAGGCACTTATTTTGAAGGCGGAAGTGTGAGGCCAGAACACGAGCAAGAGTGTTCAAGTTACCCACTGACAACTACAGTAAAACCGGAAGTAATATAATTTCCCCTTCAATATAAAACTATATTTGAGTTTGCGAGAAATACGATTAAAGTGTTCACAGAAGAACAAACACAAAATAGAATTGATGAATAAAATATGTTTCACAATTATTATTATAACAAAATGTTCAATTAAATGACTTGGTAGATGCAAACGTATCGAAAACGCAACGCAGGAAGTAATCACTTAATTATTCAATTTACTTGCATCAAGGATGGATGACTTATTATTTTTTATTCTAGCCACCAATAATAATCATCATAATAGTATTTGCAATTAAGCAAGGACTACACAATGCTTTCCAATGCAGGGTGATATCGTAAGAAAAATCACATGGTCACATATCTATTTTTATATTCTATAGGCAGCATCTTATCCCTACTTCAGTTTGTTTTACTGCCTTTTTAACAGTTTGTATATAAACCACCATATATACACATATATACCATACAGACGCGTTTTAACAGCCCCATATCAGCATGTGTGCAGTATTTTAATTGACTACACACTCCGGTCTTCTGAGATTAAAATTAAAATGTTGAAGGTCAGCAGCGGAAGTTGTACTTTACCTAATGTTAACTTGACCTGGTGATAGCTGCCAGGCTGCAGGCAGGCACACACACACACACACACACACACACACTAACAGCAGTAACAGCAGTAACAGCATGGCTTACAGTGCGAAGATCGGTCCGTCCATCCTGAGCAGCGACCTGTCCTGCCTGGGCAGCGAGTGTGTGCGGATGATGGAGTGCGGGGCCGATTACCTGCACCTCGACGTGATGGACGGGTCAGTGTATCACTAGTTAGTCGGCTGAGCTAGCATGCTAACGACCAACACGCCGATGGGAAGTTCGGTGCGTGAGAGCTAAAGTTGGCTAACATCAACAAGCTAAGCTAGCATGCCAGAAGTTGTGCTTGGGAAGCCAATCGTTCTGTAAATGGATCAGTTAGTTAGTGAGGAGGCTTTTAATAAAAGGCCAAAGTATCAAACATTATACTGTCTTCCAAGTCTTGATAGACTTCTTCCTCCTTCTGCTAGTTTGGACATTTTTATCTTCCTCTACCCTTACGCAAGGTGTTAGGTTGCAGCTGTTTGTGCAACATGAAGTAAAAAAAAATCTGTTTTTGTTCCCCTCTGAAGGCATTTTGTACCCAACATCACATTTGGCCATCCAATGGTAGAGTGCCTAAGGAAGTCAATAGGCCAAGACCCTTTCTTTGGTGAGAGAAAACCCACCCCCAACGCACATGCTATACTTTAAAAACCTTTAACCTAATTATCATTGAATCATGAATGTCTGTGCTGTGCGGTGCAGTATTGTGACCGTGTTAATGTTGCAGACATGCACATGATGGTGTCTCGGCCTGAGCAGTGGGTGAAGCCCATGGCTGCAGCAGGAGCCAGCCAGTACACATTCCACATAGAGGCCACCACCAACCCTGGAAACCTCATCAAGGAGATAAAAGAGAGTGGCATGAAGGTGAGAAAACAGTGCTGCAAAGCAAGAGTCACTTATTACTAGAATAAATGCGCAACGGATCTACACCGCTTGCACATTGTTTTTGCTTCAACTTTGTAGGGAAAAAGTGTTCACTTGCTGCCTAATATACCTCACCCACTGACAGGTGCCGTTGTAATGACACTGTCGTTGGTCATAATGTTATGGCTGATCTGTGTATATGTGCTGAGGCGACCGTATCTTATGTGTCTTCATACTAACACTGTGCGTTTTGTATAGGTGGGTTTGGCCATAAAGCCTGGTACTACTGTTGAAGAGCTTGCACCCTGGGCTAACCAGATCGACATGGCTCTGGTCATGACTGTAGAACCTGGCTTTGGAGGACAGAAGTTCATGGAGGACATGATGCCCAAGGTAAGGGCAAACCACAGGTAGAGGAAAAAACATACCAAGTGGTGTTGCTTGTCGGTCTGTACTACTATACATAAAATACATGCAGAAGGTGCAGGTTTCATTTCTGTGCATGTGACCCAGGTGAGCTGGTTGAGGAGTCAGTTCCCTTCATTAGACATCGAGGTAGATGGAGGCGTCGGCCCCGACACCATTCACAAGTGTGCCGAGGTAAAGAACCCCGCCGCACGTATCGCAATGACCGCCTGATAATCTTATCAGATTTTGTCAGTGTCTCTTGTGCTCATGTTTGCTCCAGGCGGGAGCCAACATGATTGTGTCAGGCAGCGCTGTGATAGGCAACGACGACCCTCGCTCTGTCATCGCTCTCCTGCGCACCGCCGTGGCCGAAGCAATCCAGAAACGTTCGCTGGACCGTTGATGTGCTCTGCGTGACACTCTACCTGCCCGTCCCGGCAACGCACCACAGCAGCCAGTGGCACAGGCTCAATACGGACAAATCCTGGGGTTGAGATTGGGGGACACGGGTCGGAGCAGGGGGGGCGGGGGTGGGGGGGTGGGGCTTCTCTGGAGGGTGAGCTGATGGCCAAATTCAAATCACTTTGATGCGAGTGAAGCAGCAGCAGCAGCGTGCCTCTATGAAACAGTGTGAACTTCATCCTGTCCTGCCACAATCTCCTCTCTGAACAGTTAACTCAAAGTGAGTCTCATTTCAAGACTGGAGCTGAGGTTACACTGATTTAACACCTGTAAACATTCCTAAATATGTCTCGCTGTTAAGTGTAAAGTATGATTTAATTATGGAAATAAAAAAGCCCAAGTGGCACTGTGTTTAGTGCATCTTCAGTTTTGCAAGTCATTTGTTCATTTCCATCCAAAATCATGTTCCATACATCCTAAAACAGTTTGTTTTGTTGACCATCCACAAATGTCTTGCTGCGTTACTGAGCAGAAATGTTGTACACTTCTAAATTCTGAGATTTGGATTTGCAAATTAAAAAGTCTCAAGTCAAGTGTTTGGTCTTTGCAGTTTCACCTTGACTGTGGTTCATAATACCAACACAAAACAAATGACAGACCTGTGAAAAACTTCAAAAAGACAATTTATTTAATAGATGCACAGCAAATTACAAAATTACACCCAGGGATTGTTACTAAATTGTCAAAAGTGAGAGTGTCAGACAGACTGCTGATACTTCTGGCTGGATGTGGTGCATCTACTATCTTTAGAGTTTGAACAATCTTGATATAATCTAGTGTTAGGACAGCATTTAGTAAGAATGAGAAACATGCATAATTCTTACATTCAGTCAATCACCAAATGTCAAGACATACCTTAACGTGTAACTGCAACCTGGAAAGATGAAAGAAATTTCATTATAATATGATGAACATTTGTTTGGTTACATATGTAATCTGGAATGTAAAGTACATTTGCTCAGTATTGAATTTCGAGGTACTTTTACTTTACTGTTACTTTATACCTCTACTCCATAACATCAGAGGGAAATATTGTACATTTTACTCCACAACACATTAGGCAGCTATAGTTACATTGCAGATTTTATACAGAAAATATGATGGTCTACATAAGTGGTTAAAAATGGGTCTAGCCTCAATCAAGTTCAATCAACAGTAAAATGCCCCTTTAACATAAACTCATCAGTAAATATAATCTTTAATTATACAACAGTTTCCTCAGTACTTTCACATTTAATACTAAGTATATTTAGCTGTTAATCGTTTTCTTATAAAATAGTATTTTCACATAGTGGTATTACTAGCTTAATGGTTCTTCTACCACTGAGAAGATACTCAGTATATGAACCAAGCTGCTCTTTCCTTCTTCATACACTAGATGGCGAGTTTGAACAAAAATCCCCCTCCAAAGAAGTCATTGTAGGAAATCATGACTCAATTGTAAGCATACAGCATATTATTAATTTGTAAGCAAGAACGCATATCTTTCCGCAGCTCTATTAGATTAGAAACACAGTGCTCTAATCTATAATGCATTCAACATTCGTGGTGTGCAGCAGCTGACAGTGCAGCAAAGAATTGGCAGCAGAATAAGCGCTAGTGGTTCTTTGCTGAGAACATTTGGCAATATGACTTGAGACTGTAGTGTCTGTCACAGAAACTCGAACCACCCAGTCAATTAAAATCAAAGTTGGGTTATTTGTGAAGGGAATCACGAGCAGCAGTGGTGGCACTGACCATTTAGTTGGAACAGAGAGAAATGCAAGTTTGTAAGCCAGGTGCGTTTTTCAGGAATCAGTATGTAATATTGCATTAGTTGAACCAGACTGGAATGTGGAACCCTTTTCCTGAGGACACCCACAAAGACTAAAGACGACATGTCTCTCATCTCTTTGTCTGCTGAAAGAAATCCTCCTGTCAACAAGAATCACCCATGACATACTTCAAACTGTAAGCAGCTCGCTCTCAATAATGAAGCGCGTGTCTTGGAGGCAATTCACAGACTCGTTGAAATATTGATGCCTAAAATCTCTATTTTCATTCCAATGTTACATGTAATGTCACATAATGTCATAATTTTCGCTCATTTGACGATTTCATATGTGTACATAGAGATTCATATAGTTTGTGTATAATACATGGGTTTGTGCATGAGGGACGTGAGGGAATCTCCTGTGACCGAGTTCTGTTCTAATAGATGATGACAGGCATTTTGTTTGCCAGTGTCTCTGCTGCCTTGCAAAGACAGGGACACAATTCAGTGTGAAGGAGTAGGCAGCACCTATACACGCTCCACACTTTTTAAGCCGTGTCGCAGTCTCGTTACTGGTTAATTGGCAGTTGCTCTCTTCAGATTATCTTGTGCCGTTTGTACACCATTCGTCGATTTATTATGAAATTATAATGGGAGAGAGAGAGAGAGAGAGATGCGAGCAGCAGCGATGGAGAAAACAATGGTGTATAGACCGCTCATACAGTGAGAGACTCATGTATCTCACACGCTGGGCCCCTAACGTATACATCAAAGTCACTCATGAGAGACTTCCCACTCTGGTGCCATGACAACCACCATCCATAGGTACTGTAATTTGAGGTTAAAAGCAGTAATAGATGGGGGATGGCAGGGACAGTAAGTAGAACGGTAGGTATCCATCAGCACTTGGCCTTTCCACCTGGTCACGTGAATCGTCTTCGCAGCATGTCAGTGTAAAAAACAAAAATTAGAACACACAAAGGGAAAGGTGGAAAGGTAGAAAGAAAGAGAGATAGAGAGCAGATATTGAAAGTCCAGATTTCTACACCAAAAATGAGTCAGACTGCCATCATGTAGAGCTTTTGATCTTCAGAGCACTGCCATGAGGGAACGGTCTCAGTCCCTGGCAGAGGGGCATGCAGACTTCAATAGAGTACCGCAGGGTGTACAACCAAACAGTGAAGGCGGTCGGATCACCAAACAGCAGGAGCACCCAAAGGCCATCTTGACGGACTGCAGGGGCTACTACTCTCCCACAGGAACACACACCACTACAGGGAGCAGCTACGCCAGGTTTAAATAGGTGTAAAATCCCAATCTGGAGATTTCACACCAGCATCTCAAGCATTCTGAGCACCAATATCTTTAACAATTTAAGAGAGATGAATCACTGAATGAGGAATCCTTGTATATTATATGCTGTCAAATATTCAATGGGCTCATCTAAAGATACTGTTTGAAGTAGCTGTTCGTCCCAGGGGAAGATGGTTTTTACATTTCCTCCCACCCTATTTTTCCCCCCTTCTTTTGCACTTTGCGCTGCCATTTATTTTGTTCCATCTATTCCCTGCTGCATTCTCTTTGCCTCCATGACTCACCCTTCCCCCTTTCTGGGATCATTATATTGTAGAATTATATCTTCCTGCTTCTCTCCTCATCTGCAGCACTAAAGGCACATTAGTGAGCTTGCTTTTCCTGATCCTACTCATTCATAATTACTGTGGCATCCCACTGGAGAACAAGATGCACATCGCTGATTAGCTCGCTGTTGCTACCACCTTTACTTATGCATAAAGGCCTCATTTGATTGAGTGTGCACAGTCTTATAAACAATTAAAAAACAACTTGCTTGGAATAATAGAAAAAAGATCTCTGCTTTACCCTGTAGCAAGATGGGCTACTGTACAGTAAATACTGTATATAGGCCACTGTACTAAAGGCATACAGAGCTGGTTAGATTATGAGCTCATCGTTTCTTACATATGGTAATTATTTATTTGCATGTATTAATATCTTTCTATATAGGCCCAACAGGGCTTAGCAGGTCTGGGATGGATACATTGAAATGAATGTCAGTACTTCTTGTTAGATGTACAGTATATCAAAGCCAGTTTTCAACATGCTAACGACCTGCCTTTAGGGAAGGAAATTCTGGATGGTCCACCACTTTGGTCCTGGCTAAAATATCTCAACAACTATTGGATGGATTGCAATTTAGACAATAACGGTTCCCAGAACATTAATGTTATTCTTATGACATAACGTTGACATTTCTGGTTTTGAGTGAAATGTATTAACAACTATTAGATGGACTGTTATGAAATTTGGCACAGACATTCATGTCTCCCTCATGGTGGATTGTAATAACTTTGCTGATCCCTCCCTCAACTCAGTCAGCTCAAAATGTTTATTTGTCCAATACTTTGATTTATGACCAAATACCTGCAAACCTAATCCCATTCCCATCGACCTCAGCTGTACTTTGTGTTTGTTGTTAATTAGCAAATGTGAGCATGCTAACACACTAAACTAATTTGGTGAACTTGGGAAACATAACTGATAAACATCAACATTTGAACATTGCCATTGTGAGCATGTTAGCATATGATGTTAGCAATTAGCTTACTTCCATGCCTCAGTACAGTCTCACAGAGCTGCTTAGCGTGGGTTTTGACTGTTACTCTTGTTCAAAAATGCCTCAGGTCTAGTTTCTTCCCTCAGTCTGCACCTGTTCACTGAGGCGGCATGATAAACTACCTCTGGATGGTGAGACGTCCTTACATACATTGACCAAGCTCGAGATTAGCTTTAGAAGAAAAGGTCAAGACAAAATTGCCTTGGCAAAATCTTCCTAATAAATTATACATTTTAGCAAGGTCATCTCGCCTATCAGGTATTTAAATGTTCATTTAAATTCTCAATAAAACAAATAAAACAATGAATGCCTGGAACAGTTAATTAGCTCTACATCCAGGCTTTCACAGGGCCTCAGAGAATAGAGAGACTAAATACAGAGGTCTCAGGGGAATGTTGCCTTAGTAGCAACCTTAGCATCAGTTTACTCCATCTTAGGCAGAGCCAGTGAAAGTACACACACAATTTTAGTGTTTATCAATTATGGATCAGATGAGAATAATATTCCAGGGTGTGTCAGTTTTTGTTTGCGAATTTGTACATGTTTTTAATCCATAATGAATGATGCGGGACCATGAGTGTTTTTGTTGTTTGTATGTCAGTAGGTGTTTTGTGTATTTTGTGCTGCATGTGAATAGTGATGTGGCTAGAGTTTCCACAACAATCATCAGCAGACTTAACGTTTTTTCCAATAAACAGCCTTAACTAACTGACCCTTAATACAAGTATTGATTCTTTTTTTCCCTGCAGAATTTACACAAATCACATTGCCCTAGAGATTATGACTGCTGCTGATAGATCAATAGCAAATTGTAGTGCCATTTTCAGCAGTGCAGGTGGTGCATCTGTTCTCCTCCTACCTGTATTACTCACTCACAGTCCCCTTTACTTAAACCATGTAGAGGCAAACCATTGCACTACTCGAGATGCGAATGTTACAGTTCATGTATTAACAAGATTTCTCGCTGTTCTTATTGACTCACACATCACAGTGAATCATACCTCACAATGCAATGTGGTATCATACAAAGGTGAGTACAACAAGCTGTGCACAGGCCTTAAAAGACCAGTCACACTACAAGCTGTTCATTTTTTAGCTCGGCCTCCCTTGTGAACAGAACATATCTGTCCTGCTTTTACACAGTGGCTGCTGAGCATCTTGTGTTGGTAAGTCACCACGTTTTTGTACTCAAGCAATATTGCCTTTTGATATTCACATATCTATATGCTGTTGATCTGTACCAATCTTTGTGGATTTTCCTCAGTATTCTACGATGCATCCGAGCTCGCCGCAGTGAAAGCAGCAGAAGACGTGTCCTGTCCTTGCATTCTCTTCAGCGCTTTCTTTCTCAAAGGTAATAAATCATCATCTATTTGCCTGAATGCTGCCCTGCTGCTCTGGATCGTTAAGTACTGTCTGCCCATGTGTGCCCTCTGGTGTCTGCATTCTCAGCGAGGACTATGGATTTGTGAGTGTTGCTTACTTTTATGCAAAACAGATCTTTCCTCATAGGGTGTGCGTTTCAGAAAATGGAGACGGAACAAAAATGAGGGAGAAAGTGGGACAAGAAGATGCTCAAAGGGGGGAGGATTCAGTGTTTTTGCATCCTCTGAAGTTGTGACTGAGCTGGCTGACAATACCATCAGCAATATCAGTGTTTCCGCTATCAGTGTTAGCAGCATCGATAGATCTTTGAGTGTGGGGGCTCTTTCAGACAAGACGGATTGTTTTGTCAAGAGTCGACCAATAGCTTTTGCAGGCGAACCTGCATGCATCACCCAGAAAACGTTCCAGTAACTCCACAAGCAAACCAAACTATGATTTTTCTTGCAGAGAATGCCGTTTTGCCTTTGTGTCACCATGACTTATGGAATGGGTGGCAGCATTTGTTCTCGGCTTCATTGGGTGTGTGTGCATCAATATGAGTTAACATGAATTCATGGGAGGAGGAGGAGTCAGAGAAGTTTAGGAATGGCATGAACTGGTGGAAGACTGCACTTTACTGCTTGCGAGTTGTGTGTGTAAGATAGAGGGAGAAAGAGTGAGCAAGCCCATCTGCATTGGGTGAGTTATGAACGGTGTGATAAGATTTGCTGAGGTTGTCAAAAAAATGCCTGGTTAACTTGCAAGAGGCCCTCTAAGCATCATTTATCCTCTGACATGCTGACCCACTCCTTTTCTCTACCCCACTCAAAAACACACATACCCAACTGAGCATGCAGAGTAAATAAACCCTTATGTTGTTGAGGGGCTCAGAGGTCAAAATCCCATGCCGACTCAACAAGACCCTGTTGGCTGCAAGGCATTAACCTTCAGTTTATGGGTAAAGCAGAAGTAGATGGTTGGAAAGAGTGCTGGTAGTATTTTAGTACATCATGGTTGTTGTGACAAAACTGGATCAATATGTTGTTTTAATCACCTCCACCTCCCGATCTCTAAATGCTGCAAAATACACATGGTTTAAAGGAAAACAGGGACATGCACTGAATCTATTTTATTGCAATAAACTGACAATAGCAAAGTGCCTTATTTAATGGTCACGATGGCAACTATTTGATAGAACAAAAAAAAAAAAAGAAACAAAACATGGTCATATAAAAATACATCACTGAAAGTAAAGCGTCACTGGCTGAACTTAAAACATCACCACAAACTATTTTACACCTAAATCTGGAGCCAGCACACAGCCAATACATGCAGCTCTCAAAACCCAGCTACAACACTGTCAGAACGCCTGGAGGAATCTTGGGAGGCAGCTATGGATGGTATTAATATTATTACTACAAAAGACACCATTCAGAGTTCGACTGTACAGCCCAAATGATGGCAGCAGCGTTGTGACATCACACACCGCAGCCATGCCCTGCACTTCCTGGCTCAAGTCTGGAAAGATGAAATGAATTTGGCTTGAATTAAGTTTACTATTATGTGATTTACAATAATGAAGCTGAAGCAGCTGCTCAGTGGCACCATTTTTCACAACCTGCATCTCTGGGAATGTTCAAGATTTATAAAAAGCAATCATTCAACAAACCAACCAACAAGCTCCTGCAGTTTCTTTTTGCTTATGAAATCCTGAAATCAGCTCCCAATTAGCATTTACTGCCAAAGCATCTGCAAGTCCGTAAGATTTGCAACCATTACAGTCAAATCACAGAAAACCTTTCCAACAGCTCCATCAATTATTCCTGGTGATACTGCTGCCTGATGCACAGAATGACTTTCCTGCAGGTTTAATATTAATATTAATATATATATATATATTACTTTGACTTGCACTAGCAAGTCACGTCAACTAGCAACAGAAGGCTAAATGTTTATAATGGAAAAAGAGAGCTAGTCCACACACTCGATATTGCAATTTAATGAGGCTACATTTCGACCGCCAAGATCTTTGTCAAGCGAACACCCATGTGAGAGAAAAACAGGCCAGATATACAGAGAAAATGACAACTTAACCTACAATGAGGACAAAAAACTAAGACTATTTACAAATTCATTTTTCTCATGCACAATCACAATATTGTACATATTTCTATTGTTTTACATTTGTCAAAAATGTGTCTTATACAGTATATATATATATATATATATCCTGCATAGGCTATTAGCCAGTTTTAGCATAGTTGCCCTGTGTGTTTATGTATATAGTGGATACCTTTTTGGCTTATGGGGATTTCTATGCATCGCATGTCCTTGTTGTGTTGCAAGTTGTCATTTCTGTGTGTCTCTCACATGGATGTTTGCCTGACAAAGACTTTGATGGCTGAAATGTTGCCTCATTGGCAACTTTGGAGCTTACAATATTCAGTCTGTGTACTACTTATCTTTTCCCATTGTTTTCCGCTTTTGTCTGGCACCTTGTACACAACTGAGGTTGTATATGCACACTATCCCAATTCCCTGGGGGGGCTTTTCTTTGATTACACTAATCAATTTAGTTGCAGCTGAATTTCGCTCCACTATCATCACGTTTTCAACTCTCCTGACTCTAATAGCACTATTCTTACTCCATCTGTAATAGTGGGATCTACTTGAAATGGACTGGTTACCTTGATAAATAGGGAAGGAAGTTGAAATCCCAGAACTTGGTGCCTGGTGTCAGTATCAGCTATGTACTTTTTTGGGGGGGACATAAATCTGTTTAATGAAGTGCTGCATAAAAGCAAAGCATTAAAAAGACACATCTGAGCAATAATATCAAACACAATCTCCACAACACCCATTTTGATAGATTAATTCACAGGTTCAAAGGGCACCTGGAATTGGCAGTCAAATATTGAAAATAACAAGAGACTGGGCTTTGTGTTGACTCTCGGCTCAGGAAGTTCGAGGGCTTTGGGCTCTGCTCTGTCACACAAACACAATGCTCAAGGAGTTCAAAGTTTACAAAACATCAAAATTCCTCCTGCAATATTGTCATGCAATATACATGTTGACACGACTGAGATAACAATGTCAAGTTTTTCAAGAGTTTTCATGTCCAGTCTGGCAGTGAAAGGGGTTAGGCCCAGGTTGGGTAGGGGATTTCACCTCTTCTGGTTGTTGCATTCCAAGGAAGGTGACGCAGGTTTTTCAACCCTTCTGCCTCACATCAGGAGCTGAAGATGATGCCTTCAGCTAGAATCCATGATTAGAAGACGTGTTAACAGTTCAGCTTCAGCCGTCTTTGATCATACATCCTACCTAGGTGTTACATCACATTTCACTAAATAAACGCGACTCAAGCTAAAAGCATTAAGTGAATTCATTTTTGTGACTTGTCTGTTCAACTATTGTACACATAAAGCCACAGTAATTTTCAATATAGGTATAGATATACAGTGTTTTGACACTGACCAAACTTGACAATCTGGTATGAAATGCTACAGACTGCAATGCGCAGGACAAATCTAGCATTTCTACATCTACCACGTTGCCAACACACAGGCTATTGACATAATCTGCTTGGTGCAGTTACCTGGCAACACAAGCAGTTCTTAGAGAATTTCAAAGCAAAAACTAAATTTTACAAAGCTATGCAAAGTAGTATAAAACAATAAATAGAAAAATCTTTAAAATAAACACAAAAGTCAAACATTTGCTCCCCTCCATTAATTTGTTTTCTTACAGTGTGCAGATAACAATTTTAGAGTGTTTTACTACACATCTACACATTAGAAATCATCACCGTGGCTCTTAAGAAATCAAAAGTCACTTTTTAAACTCATAAGTATCTTTTAAACTTCTGATATCTTTTAAAGACAGGACGGAGTGGTCATACTGGGCAACTTAAAGAAATGTGCAAAAATTTAGTTTCAGTCAATAACCCCCCCACTGTGTAATTTAAGCAGGACAATTCAACTGATTAAACACGAGAGTAAAAATCGCCCTTTTGCCCACATTGCTCATAAACCCACAGCAGGAGGTAAGCAGACATATTTACAATCTGCCTCAAAACCAATCAGCTTTCTCCCTCCCTCTGAAACAGTGTGGAAATAAGGAGGTCTTGGCACTGAACAAAAGAAAAATCCCTTATGTCCAAGTATGTATATCATCAGCAGGAGAGCGCTGCTCATTTATTCTCCATTCCCAACATTACTCCTCCTCTTCCTCTCGCCGTCTCTTTTCGGAGTAGAGGAGGGTAGAAGAGAAGAGCAGAGCCGTCTCTCACTAAGGCCAGAGTGTCTGGCAGTGTTTAAGTGGTGCACGAGGAACTGTTTCTGTCTGCCAAGGCAAATTCATTGTGGAGGCAGGTGGGCCAACACACATTCTCACATCCTCACTTAGGACACAGACTTGTGTGTCCTTGCCTTTGTCTCTATGCAGGCTGGCAACCAAGTCATCAGCTACGGAGTCAGTGGGCGCTGAGAATCACTATGGCAACCAACATAGTGGGCCAGGCTGTGGCTGCTCTTGGATCAGTGCGGAGACTTTTTTGGCATCCACTCAGTGCCGGAGTCGATTATAGAGTTCCTTCTCTTAAATGTACTTCCTGGATTGGCCGATGATCTCATGTGCGCAGTTGAGTTTTTTGTCTCTTTTGAAAAATTGACAAATATTCAAAGTAATAAAATCAAAATGCAGCTATGAGGTTTAGTTTCACAGAAAACAGAAATTTGAGAGGCTCATGATACTCTCTCTTGCCCTTCATTTCACGCTCACACAATTAATTGTCCTAACATGGCACACCCATTCTAGTCCACACACACCCAAACACACACAGTTGTCAACATAAAAACAGGCAGCCACCAGGATAGGAATTTTGAAACTGATCAACTAATTCAACACAGCAGTGAAGGACAGTAAGGTCTGAAGGTGGAGTCCAGATCTGCTCCCTGGCATTGGGTTTGCTGTATCCGCCATGTGTGCGAGGCAGAGGGGGGGTGGCCCCCCTCGCTTAGTCGACAGAGCCAGGGTGCAGGCTGAGCGCAGGTGGGTCCAGACAGGTGGGAGAGTAACTGAGGTGAGGTTCTTTTATCCACAGGAGGGGGGCGCCGTTCTTGCCTTCTTGGCTCTTGCTGTTGTTGCGGCTCTTGTAGCGCACTAGCAGCAGGGCAATGAGGAGGATGCCGAAGATGGGGAAGGGGTAAAAGAAGACGAAGTAGAACAGAGAGTTGTTGGAGCACACCACTGACTGGAGGGTGGACACTGTTGACAGAGAATAGACAAGTTTTTCACAGATACCAAAATGTTTTCCAAAAAGCCTAAGGCCCTAGAGAAAATAATCACTAAAATGATTTAACTACAGACTGAAACTGACTTTTTCTGTTTTTCATGACTCTTTTAGCACATAAAAATGCACTTCTTACAATTCTAAATTATATGGATCAAGTTGTTGACACTGGTGAATTAATCTATTTGACATATTTAGATCCAAGCTCTGCTTTTGACACCATTAATCACTCAGCTTTTATGCTAAGCAGTGGGCGGCCATCTCTGGCTCCGCTTTTAACTGGGCTCGTTTCTATCTACAAAATAAATGCTGCAAGCAGGGAAGGCAGATCATCCAAGGCAGGGATGACATATCAACTACCTGAGAGCTGCTTAATTGGCCACTAATCTTGTCTAGTTACATGTACTTGTACTGTAACACAGTATATATTGTGTAACACACTATATTAGGATTTGTTGATTAACTAAATTAATAATGTTAATTAAGGACTTACCTTGGTGCAGCACATTCACGATAGTGAGCCCAGAGTTGTTGGTGGCCAGGCGGTACCATGCATTTCGGGGGTTGAGTAGCCACTCCTCTACGTGGCAGTAGTATCGGCCGGCGTCTGTAGGCCGTGCTCCTTGAATGGTCAGGCTGTACTGGTCAGAGGTCATCCTCTCGAACTGCAGGCGAGAATTTGGTCCCGCCTCCTCTCTGGGGCTGCAGTTTCCATTTCCGAAAACGGCATCGTGGCCGATGGAGAACACACACTCCCGCTCTCCATCTTCCTCACCTGGCTGCTCCTCGTTGTCCTCGTCTTCGGAGCGCTCCACATACCAGGACACAGAGAAGCGGGAGTCTCGGGACGACTGGGAAGGAATGCTACAGCCCAGTCGGATGGAGCCGGACTCTTCCACTGTCACGTTTGACTCCATTTCCTCCACCTGCAATCGAACCTCTACAGAGGAAGAAGGAGACGGATGTGGGCAGATAAAGTGGATATTTATTGTCATGTATAGAATTTATTGGGGGCTAGCAATAGAGCACAAGTCACAATGTTTACTTAAGTTTAGATGAACTTAAACTTAACTCAAATATTTGCACACAACAAACACAAAACATTTTATGCACAAAATGATTGACAAAGTAAGCAGCACACTATTAGATAATCAAAATGGTCGCTAGCTGCAGCCCTAATTTGAACTTCAAATTTACTACAAAGACAAAAATAAATAAATCCCACAGTGCTGCCCACAGCTATCGCCAGTCTTTGAGCTTTCCAAGGTTAGATCTTACCCCAAGGCTAGCATGTCTGTCTGTCTATATGGGTATGCTACAACCCTTCAGGGGTGGTACAATGACCCAGTTCTATAGCAGTAAAAAAAAAAAGCAATAAAGACGTGGCTTGCTTGGGATCTTCTCACACACAGTTTGGAATGGTGTTCTTGTTAAAGCAAAACGAGAAGCAGAGAGGACAGCAGGAGAGCAGAAAAAAAAAAAAAAAAGGCGAGTGCTGGCTCACATCTCGCCTCATCTTTCCTCCCGACAGGCAGATTTCTAAAATGACTTCCTGGGTGCATGTTTTAGCACCTTCATGAATATTGATGATGCATATACAGCATATTCTATTCATCTTATGCAGATGTTTATGTGTCATTTAAAGTAAAAACATACATGGTTATGAATAATATACTTTGCCTTCCTGAATAAGTGTTAGATACCTTCCTTCCTAGTGAGCTCCCACAAACCATCATGTGTTAACTTTTTGAATAAAAGGTGAAATGAAACTAAAGCCTGAAGGGAATCAATGTCCTACACAAAGAAAATCCCATATTCCCAGATCTCTACATTTGTAATGTGTGCTGTAGCTAAAGTAATTGTTTGAGCAGTGTCAGCTTCACGGTCTACATAAAATGCAAGTGTTTTCCTTGCCCTACTGGCTTGTGACCAGGCGTTTTGATCCTCACATTCTAGTTGGACAGATGCCATATCAGGCATTTCACTCAGCATTATAAACAGGACACCTGGCAGAAGAGACGTCTGGGAAAAAGTCACCTTCAGCTAGTGTGTGGAATAAATTCATACCAAAAAGGGTACGTCAAGTATGAATGTCGTGTTATTGTTTATTTTGGGGTTTGGTTGCAGAGAAGGGGAAGCATGTTTGTGGTAAGAAAACATGAGCTTAGGAGAGATTCAGTCAAGGGGAGAAAATCATACAAGATAGAGTGTATTTAAGATAACATGAGGTGGGATGTCAGGGTTTTGGTGGCAGTAGGTACATCATGGCTTTGAGCACTTTGGAAGTTTTTGAGTACTGGACAAGAGAATTAGGTTCTCTGGGTGAGCCAGGGTGTGCCCTCTGGCATGGCATCTGACAGCTGGCATGACTTCAACCCATTTTATGCCACCTGAGCTCTGCTCAGGGCAGGTGTAAGGTCGTCAGAGCGAGATGGCCTTGGGCAGAACATGCAGGGGTGGGAGGCAAGGTGAGGCGAAAGCAATTTGCAGGCGGGATTGGGTTAATGTTCAACTGGTCTAAAGCAGGACAGCATGTGGGGCATGTGGCAGCTGCTGCTTCCCTGCAGTTGGAATAAATAAGCAGTCTGTTGAAGACAACAGTAGTTCTGACCGCGTACTCACCTGGCTGTCTGACCACAACCTGCGTGAACCCTGAGGGCTCCCGGGAGAGTCGATACCAGGCTCCATCTGGGTCACTCAGCCACTCTTCAACCAGGCAGTAATATGTCCCAGAATCGCTGTTCTCTGCCCTGTTCAGTGTCAGTACATAGAGACGGGGTGACAGCCTCTCGGCCTGCACTCGGCGACGCAGTCTTTCCTCGTCGGCATAGGCGCCGTACTCAAATGCCCCTGAGCGTTCAATTCTCAGCAGGAGCTCATCGGCCTCTGACCCGGTCGCGCGCCTCACGTACCACAGCACAGCGTGCTGGGAGTCCGGGCTGGTCTGGGAGGTGATGGAGCAATTGATCCTGACACGACTGTCCTCCAGGTACACCAGAGACTGGTTGGTCTTTTGCACTCGCAGCTTGCTCTCTGCAAATAATTGGGAGAGTGGCGGGTTCAGGAGGGAAGGAAAAAGAGCAGACAGTCATTCCTTTGGGTGCAGGAAAATGTGAGCTCTGGTGACAGGTGCACAATGCAATTTCTGTTATGTGACAAGACGACCCGTAGCTGGGTTTATTTTTGGTGGCAGCAGGGCAGGAAAAGATAGTAGTGCGTGGGTGGGTAAAGCAAAAAGGTGACAAAAAGAAAGAAAGAAATCTTAGGGAAAAGGAAATGTAAGGCAAATCAAAGCTGAGAGGATATGAGGTCTATTGGTATCAAGATAGACATGTAAGATAAGATGCAGAACAGCAGAAGAGACAAAGGTGAAGGAGAGGGGGGAGGACTGTATAGCAGGGCTATGGATATAATTAGGTAAAATACAAGACAAAAAGAAGGGCATGGGTTCTGTCAGTCTGCCAAAAAGACAAAGAACAGAGAATGAAGAAGGAACGCATTTATAAAGTCATGCAAGGTCGGGAGGAGAGCAGATAGGAGAGGGAGGAGATGATAGAGAGGTGTGACTGAGATGTCAGGAAGGAGCTGAGACTGCCCCGAGTGCTGAGACAGGATTGTTTACAGCGACATCGGTTGTGGGATAGGATTAGCTGCAGGTACATCAGGTGTGACCGTGACCAGGGGCCCTAGGATTACTTCGTTTTTATGCCATAAGACCTGCTGTATTTTACAGTCAACATTATATGACAAGAATTAGACAGCTCGGTTACTTCAGGAGATCTTGAAACAACTGAGATTGTTATTTGTCTCAAACAATCATAATCACAGGGGTTTTTACCTGAACCCAAACACATCTTGAATAAATGTCAAACAATTCCACGTATAGCCTATGTGTATAATGAAAGGGCATTTTCTTGCCTCTTTGACTGGAACTGACCCAGACTCAGCGTAGACAATCTTTATCAACAACAAACTTTTAACTAAACAATAATAATTTGATCTGTAGCACTTTCTAGTGTTGGCATAATGTGTATTTTGGGATCAGAGGGCAGATGTCTGCCAGAGCTGTCAGAATAACACGCATATCAGGTGATTTTGTTTATGCACACAACAACCAGTAAATACATAGGACACTTTTTCTATGTAAATTTGCACAAGAAGCCTATCCAATGCAGTTTTAATTCATTGAATATACATTAGTAAAAACAAGCTTACTTTGGAAATACATCTGTATTACAAGTACACAGTATAATCTTCACTTGTTCTTTAATCAGACTGATCATTTTTGGACATGTGAATGCATTTTATTCATATGTTCCTATGTTAAGAGAGTCTAACAATTGACAATATTGGCTTTTTTTGTCATGATTCTTTAAATCTTAACAGGATTTGGATGAAAAATATGTTTATATTTGTCAATGTAGGGTATCAAAGAATATTGTACGTTCAAAACATTGAAACTCAGGTATAACATTGGCACAAAACTATTTCAAATGATATCCAGCCTTGGTCAGAAATATACATTTGTAGTAATCAGGTTTATTTTTAGAAATTGTCATAAACTTGTCTTCTGATTTACAGACACAAATCTGACCCCAGTATGAAAGTCTACATGTCATTTTCCTCTCCAACAACCATCTGCATCTCCAATCTCATGTACCCTCCTAGCTCATGCAAAGCTTTGCTATGATTGACTGACTGATTGACAGCCTAAGGTCACAGCCATCTGCCCAGAAAGCCTCACCCTTATCCACAGACTGCGCTGCGTGCTCAAATGATCGTCGTTTGTGATTCTGTATATTTGCACTACAAATACAGTATGTGCACATTTTGGTTGCATTCAAAAGATGCTTTGGCCACAAGGCATCGCCAGACCACCCTTGTTGTGCGATGGCATTCCGAGCTAGCATCTCAAATTAGTCATCATCAATGCCTCGGCACCCACTGGAGACTTGTCAGGAAGCCTGACAATTTCCCCATCCGGAATTACTGCAAAGCCCTGTGGAATCCTGGCAATCTTTTATTTTTTTTTGCAGGAGAATTACCTCCGAACCTCCTGAAGTGAAACCATGCAGGATTGGATTGGCACAGGACAAAGCAATTCTCTGCCGTGCCCATTTGAAGTTTGAATCCGCAGCCAAGAGAAAAACTGGGCACTGAAAGCCTGTTGCCGCACATCAGTGTTTACGGAAATGCCTTTTCAAAGCTAAAATAGGCTAATTATTCAAGCCGTATTAAGTAGCATCATGCGCTATTACAAATTATTATAACTCAGCACTCATTCGAGTAGATACAGGGGGACAAATAAGAGCAATGGGCAGGAAGGTGGAAGAGAAATATTGTATTTTTATGTATCAAAACAACGTTAAAGTCTACACTCCCTCCAGAATCCTCTTGCTACATATTCTCAGTAAGAACAGTGCCTTCACAGACCAGCCTGTCACATCCTCTGACACGTGTCCACTCTCACCGTTTCTTCCTTCAGCTACAGTACAGCCATCCTACCACAGTTACATCGATGCATCTGCTGACGCAAGCAGTAGAAAACATGTATGAGGTATTAATGAGGGCAGATTCCTTATTGTTGTGGTAGGAGACCCAACAGCTGAATCATACATCGTTAACAAGGTTGCTCATCTTGTCTGTGTAGTTCCTCTATAGCAAGAGTAGTACTGTGTTCTTGTGCATCAGCAAGGCTGTCAATATCTATTTTGAGTGTGATCACATGTTCTTTGCTACGGTGTTTCTTAAATGAGCCTCAAAGCAAGACAAATCCACAATTGGAAACACTTGTTCTCACTGCTCTGCATTAGATCATGTGCCAGTCAAACCTGGCCTCAGTGAGAATGAAAGTGCATGCCCATTTAATAGGAACCCGACTAACTCCTTTTATCTCCTCTTTTTTTGTTATAGTTTATTTTCTCCACAGAAAAAATGGGCAAAACCGGTGTTGTTGTATAATCAGAAGAGGCAAAAACTTATAATAATTTTGAAGTTAACCTTGAGGATAAATGTTGACAGCCTTGCCTGTGTAGTTTCCAAGGCAACCCTGTCTCCATGAACAACATGGCATGGTTAAGATATGTCTCAAGACCTCACCCATCTGATGTTCCAGTAAGAAAGCAGACTCAATGAAACATGGCCAGAGACTTTTGTTTATCGTCAGACATGATTAAATAAAATGTAATTAAAAGTCTGAGTCTTGTACTGCAAAATGCGTGAAAAATATTTTATTAGGCGGAATGGATATGTAATAATATAAGCTTTATACAGACAGAATACATTCTTGTCCCACACAGCTATCTCAGCGCCACTGGAGGTACTTGTGTTTCAGCAGTTTGCTGGGCAAGTAGCACCATTACTGTACACACAAACACATACAAAACTACACAATACAGTCACTAATTGGCTCATTGAACCCTTGTCTCACCCCCTTCCCATATGCGTCCAATTTGTCTCGTTTAATAGCTACAGGAACTGCAGAGTTCAGACAAAGCTGTCTTTATTCCTTTTATTTATCAGAGGACGTAGCTAAAAACTGTAGCCCAGTTTTGATAAGGAAGAAAGAAAGCAAAGTGCACCCCAAACCCCAAAAGATGCACTACACAACTGTTGTTTATGTAGCAGAGCAGATAAAAACAAGTCCAGGGGGAGGAGAAATGTACAGCAAAGGATGCTACTGTGGCATGTCAGCGCACACTAACCCCCCACCCCACACACACACACACACAAAAATCTTAGGATAACTTCAAAGGAGCTAGGAAAGTGCTTGGCCGAGTGTTCAGTGGAGGAGAATGAAGCCAGAGATTGTAAATCAAAGAGGGTTGTCCTTTATTCTTTGGCTGGAGAGAACATTCACTTCATTTTCATCTGTGTTTCATGCTGCTGCACCAGGTGAAGTATTTTAATACAAGACTGACTTGCAGTCTTTGTTTTGAACAATCATCACCTCTTTCCTTCCTTCAGCATTATGATGATCTACGTCTCTCCTGATCACACTCTGTCTAATCACCTGACATTCCCATGAATATTCAGCAGCCTCACCTGTGGATTCGTGAATATTAATGAGGCCAAAATGAAGTGCGAAACACCAGAGGTGCTGGTGGGGTCTCTGTCTAACATTTTGGCTCTTTTTAAATATAGTCTAATATGCACTTAATGACCACTGAGCTGACAACCTATCCACTGGACCACAGGTGTAATGCTCCCACTTAGTTGAAGGAGGCCAGAGTGGGCAAGAGACCGGGACATAGACATAAAGAGATAAGAGGGATGAATAAAAGTAGAAAGGTAGACACAGAGAGAGGGATGATATTTTTTAAAGAGGACAGGATGAGAGAAAAGTAGGAGTTAAGGGATATATCATCAAACTGAACAGATATTCACAAGCAGCTACCAACTGAAACTAGAGGAGTGAGTCTGAGTGTGCAGAGGGAGGAGATAGCCTGGAAAAGATGAGAGAGATGTAAAAGACAGAAAGTGAGAACATGCTCCTGGGGGGATTTCGGAAAGCAGGAGGCAGTCTCTCCAGCTCCACTCCAGAGGACTTATAGTCTTAATGGCTGCCTGCTCCGCCTTTAGCGTTAGCATTAGCTCAGCCCTGGGCTAATCCATGGCCAGGACCCCAAGTATGTCAGGACTGAAGGCTTTAGACACGCCCTGATCCCCTGCAGAACCGCTCACTTTGGCTTGCTGCTCCTTGCCAACCTCTGCAACACACACACACACACGCCCGTCTGGACCTCTGTCACAGGGGACGTAGATCAGAGTGGTTGCTAGTCAAAGGCAATGAGAGATGGGGTTCCCCTGACTGAAAAGTGGCTCCTCTGCTGAACTAGGAGCCTAATTTCTATGCTAATGACTGTGATGTATCTATGATCCCATTGTGTCAGAGGGATATTACCACTCCTCATTCCTTCCTCTCTCCTCCACCCACACCCCCGCCCCCACATATAGAATGCCTATTCTCCACCATCAGCAAGCACACACTGATGCACTGCCTGCACTTTCCCTCTTCCTGCCAGCCTGTCTGTCTGAGAGAGTGATTGCTGGAGGCAGGGCTGGCCAAACGGGAAAACGGATGCACAAGAGGGAGTGAGACAGGGGGGTCAGCGCAGGGGAACACTGGGAGATTAATGGCCCCAAAAAAAAGCTTATATACAATATCAGATTTAGCCGTGCTCCTGTGTGAATGCCTGTGTGAGTGTTTGAAAGGGGTCTGCCAATAAGCATAAAACACATTATGCTCATTAAACCACAGAGAACAGTGGTCATTCAGTAAGGGCAGAGCAGGCTAGAGGCTGGTGCGTGTGTGTATGTATTCAAGAGACGGCACTGCTGAGCCACTCCTGCTCTGCTCCTACTATTAGCCACTGATTTACATGGGGAGGAGCAGCACTGTAGCTAGCTGAGTTACGACTTAAATTACAGCGCGCGCGAGCGCATGCACAATCGCACGCACACACGCACAGGTGCTTAAGAGAGATGCAGAGACACAACACAGAGAATCTCATTGTGTCTGTAGATTGGGCTGCACAAGGAAATGAGGTCTAGATTGGATTGGATTTGACAGAAAAATGTGCCTGTGTTCTAGCATGAGACAGAGAGTGTAAGGGTTTGCCCTTGTGAGGAAGAAGACACAGGGAAGGAGCCTGACCTTGAACGTCTGCAACAGCCGTGATTAATCAAAAATCTTTTATGAAATTATTTTCTGTTTCAGTGCACCCCTCGAAGGCGCTTCATTTATCACCCATTACGACCCTGTGTGTTCACGTGTGCGTGCAACTGACAAAAAGACAGCGGGTGCACTCTGATTATTGTGTATGCAATGTGTAAACAGCATATAGGAGAGGCAGGTTGTGTGTTGCAGACATACAGGCAGCCTGCACACAGAGCGCTGCCTCAGGTGAGCTTGTGGGCAAACCCAGACTAAATTCACTGCAGCCGAAAGCAGGGCACAGAAAAGATTTACAACCCTGACACCAACAATAACGCAATGATAAAGCCGCTATTGTGTGGAAACAAGCACACAGTATTTATGAAATACTGACAATGGTGAAAAAGCTATTTGAAGAAAAATTTAAACATAATGAAGGGAATTATGAGGAGGTGGAGAGAAGCAGGGAATAATAAAATATTGAAAAATCACAAGAGTGAGAAAGAAGCTGGGGGCGTGCATGGAGGGAAACATGCAGCTAAGTGAGAGTGAAGGGGGAAGAAGACATTGATAGAGACTTAGGGGGAGAGTGAGAACAAAATGTAGAAAGACAGAGATGGAGCAGAAGTGAGAACGGGGCACAAGAGGGTGATAGACTGGGCCTTAATTAAGATAGACAGCTCCTATCCATGCCCTGATAAGCAGGAATCTCCGTGCACCGCAGTGATGCTAATGCTATCAGTAATGGCTTGGGTGGCAAGTGCTACACTGGTATGAAAGGGGATCACATGCAGCATCTGCTACTGCCAGCCCATATTAAATGGGAAGATACCCTCAAGAACCCAGAGAGAGACAGAAAAAGCATACGAGGCGAAAGTAGTAGGAGAAAGTAGGAGGCATATATCCTCTAACTCAAAGCACAACCACAGGAGAGCAAAACAAGAGAGATGATAAGAATAAGCAAAAAAAAAAAAAAAAAAAAAAAGGCGTCCATTTCTGTCGTGATGTTTGATCATGCGAGTGAAAGGTAGCCAGGCAAGCGTAGGTGTGTGAAGAGAGATGAGGAGAAACTCTAAGTGGGACACCCCCCCAAACCCTCTCCTCCATCATCACCATCATCATTCTAGCTCAGCCAATAACCAGACGGTCTTAATATCCCACTCCTCATGCCAGACACACGCGCACAAATGTGCACATGCACACACTGAAATGATGAGAAAAATGTATTGAACTCCCAAAACCATCATTAATCTAAACTCCGGTTCCATTAGGGAAGATTCAGCATAATTAGTTTTGCATGTTTTCTGTGAGAGTGTGTGTGTGTGTGTGTGTGTGTGTGTGTGTGTCGGAGAATGGAGGATTGTGTTTTTGTGTGTGTGTTTGTAGTTTGAGTTATGAGTAAATGATATTAGATTGTGTCGTAGAGACTGAGGCTTCCCTGGTGATCTGCCATGCTGAACATGGGTTTGCCATTATTGCATTTCACAAAGAGACAAAGAGAAATCTTAATCAGGTGAAATGTAATATTACTGCCGCTGTATGTGGAACTCTATACTGTATACTCTATCTGTGTTTATGTTTTTTTTTGTGTGTATGCGTTTGTGGAGATCCTCTGCTGTGAGGGCTAATATTGAATTGTGTTCTACCATAAAATAATTACACTTTTGCTCTGGGAGGTAACCCCCCAGTGTGTATCCAAGTACTGCATGCTAGTGTGTACATGAGAATGATGATGTTTGTGCTCTTGTGTGTGTCGTGGTTCTCTGCAAGAGCCTGTGGAGGATAATTCAAGCCAATATGCTGCACAGGGTTGCCCTCACAATGGACATAAAACATATTGTATGTGTGTATGTGCAGAAATGGTGGTGAACTCTTTGGATGTGACCCATGGGACTTGGATACAGGCAGTGTGCTGCTAATGAAATCTGGAACAGGAAGTAGGCCTGGGCCGGGCTACAGGCACCTCACTCGTTTGCCGAATGTCAGGCTGACCGGCTGGCTGTGTCTGTTTGGTCTGACTTTTATCTACATCCAACTTTTCGCTTCTGCTGATCTAAGATGCATGGACGTTAGATCAAGGGCGCTATTACTAATGCTGGTTTTCACTCTCTGCTTTTGAAGTTCTACAATAATTTAATGAGGAGCTTCATTCTACATTTGCAAACCTTCTTATGTTAGGCACACACATGCGTCTTTAGTCTGAATACAAGATGCCGGTGAAATGGACCAGCTGAGAGAAACTGTTCTCCATATACAGTGTATGCACAGTAAGCATATGAAAGCCCTCAGAGGCACATCACAAGAAACACGTTTGCATGGGCATTCATGCACACACGTATGTATGTATGTATGTATGTATGTATGTGCACACACAATGCTGGTGAGGCAGCTCATACATATTGAGCAGGTACCTCTGGAAGCATGATTTAAAGGCCCTCAATTATGAATCTGGTCGGATGTTGTGTTTGCTCACACCTCATTACACACACTCCCCGTTATCCCACTTCTTTGGGAGAGGAACTGAAAATGCCAGCCGCTTATTTAGCCAGAAGTGGTTAACATTTAGGAAAACAGAGGATAAAGCAGATGGGGAGGAGAGGTGTGAGGAGTGTGGCAGAGAGGGACGTCAAATGAATCATCAGTCTAAATGAAGGTCTGACTACACAACCAAAGAAATGAGTTGGAGGAGGTGAACACTGCATGGCCAAGACTGAACCGGGCCTCTGCAGCCAATGAGACCAAGTCATTGCTCTCTCGCCCTCCCCTGTGAGATAGTGCCCTTACACACTGAATGATCGCACCGTTATGGTTACTGATTGGCTTTCAGTCGGCAACTGATCACATCGCCACGGTAACTGATCACTTTGTCATGGAGATGCTGCAATAAAAGCGAGTGAGAGGAGGACCTACTATTTATTCCCCTGCAAAGTGTGTGTGTGTGTGTCCTTAAGATTTTCTGGTTATGGATAAACAATGTAAACTGCATAAGGGGGGAAGATAAATGAACCTTCAGGATAATAAGTTGATTTCCAAATAACTCCTCAAAGTTATCAGAGCACAGCCAGGTCAAGCAGGTAAAGCCCCCGTGGTCTTCCTCTGTGTGTGTGTGTGTGTGTGTGTGTGTGTGTGTGTGAGAGAGAGAGAGTCTGCTTACATCAGTTTGCATTTGTGTGTGTATATGAATCAATAGCAGCAAGGACTGAGAGACTATCTATACTGTAACATGTGACTACATTCCACTGGCTCACTTTGAAAGTGTTATTGATCACCACCGTCTGCCTCTGAACTCAATACAGCATCTTACTTATCCTCACCTGAACATGGAAGAGGCCTGCAGGCAGAAGCACCAGCTTTCACATCTATTCATGTATTTCTCATGATTACAAATATAATGCTATAGACAAACATTTGGCATTCCAGAAGTTGAAAACCAACTTCTCATCCCACCCACACACCTAGCTCAAAATCCTCCCGCTAAATCCAATAAATCTGGACCTCATCGGTACTTCAGGTACCACAATGCTTTGCTGGACTGCTTTGAAAGCCAGACTACAATGGAGGGTTTTTTATCAGCAGAATGACTATGTGCCTCAGGCACAGTCACCTGAATAAATGAAGTATCATACTGTTGAGGCACAACAGACTGGGCTAAATTGGGCTAGCGTGTGTTTGTGTGTCCGTGTATGTTTGTGGTTTCTGTTCAGCCACTAATTGGGCTGTGTCTGACTGGGATTTTGTGTGTGTGTGTGTGTGGAGCACAGAGGGCCAATGAGGGTGGTGTAGACAGTTTAATGCCTCCGCTGAGGAAAAAGGTTCAAGGACAGATCACTCACTCTCTTTATCCTTCTTTCTCACTCTCTCTGTACCCTCTCTTTTACCTCTTTCACTCAGTTTTCTCTTCCTGTGGGATATTTAGCAATCCATTCACTGCGCTCCATTAGGAGACCACATACACACACACACATACACACACACACACACACACACACACACCAATTAATGGCTAAACCAGAGACTAAGAGCAATTAGAGAAGGCAGAAATCCTCTAAGCTCTGCTGAATGCATTCGATGTGTATGTGTGTGAGTGTCTGTGTGTCTGAATCTGTGTTTATCCCCGTTTGTGTGCTGGGCTGTGTCTCTTCCAATTAGGTGTGTGTTTGCCTGGCAAGCAGCCATGCAGCTTTACCTGGCTGTAGGACACTGATGCCAAGCAGGTTGGAAGTGCGGTTGGCTACTCTGCTCCAGCTACTGTCATAGTTTCTCCTCCACAGGACGGCAGTGCACTGGTATTTGCCAGCCTCACGACGGCCTGCCCGGGTCACTGACAACCGAAAGTTGGTGTTGGAGTGAGATCGGTCCACCGTGGTGCGGGTACCCAGTCCCAGCAACTGCTCCCCCCACTGCAGCGTGCCCTCGCGGGTGAAAGTCACCAGGTCTTTGAACTCTCCCTGATCCTCGTCGTCACTTTCTGTGCCAGTTGGCATGAAGCGCCAGGTCACGGAAGTGGGGACACGAGGGTTGTGACGAGGCTTGACCAGGCACAGAAGGTCAAAGGAGTCTCCGAAGGTAACGGATGGCGTCCGTGATGAGGCCGACACCATGAAGGAGGACTCTGGATTGTGGAAAAAGAGGAGAGAGGATGTTAGGATGACATGTTGTCAAATGGGCCTTTTTATTTGAATAAAGATGAACCTTTCAGAGTAACGCTGATTGCAAGTAAAAGCACAACACAGTCTGCGTGTGTGATTGAAATTGTTCTTTAAAAGCTTCAAGCTCAGCAAATGATGTGGGGGTTCAAAATCGTTTTACTTTCCTTTTAAGCATAGCTACCAACAAAGCCCCCATGCTGTAAGAAATTACAGACATTATTAACTTGAAGTGTATTGACTTCTTGGTACAGCAGTTCTCAATTTTTACAAAGCATTTTCCTCCATCATTGTGGCCTAAGCGCCTAACGGACATGTGTATGTTTGTACTACCCTGCGCTTGTGTACGAGTATTAGTTTTCTGTGCTTGACTGTGAGAGTGTGCGCTTCAAAATTTATGGGTGATGCAACAAAGAAAGCCCACGGGAGAGATTTCCTCTAAGCGCCGATGTTCGATCTACGCCCAACTCCTTGCCAAGTCTAAACTATCCTCATTAAGCTAAAAACATTCACCCAACTCCATATATGATTACCAAAATACATCTACACCGGAAAGCAAGGGAGTCTGGAGAGAGAGAGAGAGAGAGAGAGAGAGAGAGATAGAGTAGATAAAGAAAAATCCCCTTTTCCATGGCCCTTTAATAACCAGGCCCTGCTGTGTCTATTTCAGGCCATTTCAATAAAAATGAATGATTGAGCTCGAAGATGAAAGGCGGTCATACACACATAAAAAAAAGAAAGAGGGAGGTAAAATGGTGAGATGTTGATGAAGGCTGATTTTTGCCAGATCTGATAATTCATTTCATTGAGACTTCTCCATTATGGTCATGTCAACAGCCCCGCTGCTTTCTCTCTGTCCCTCACCCTCTCTCTTCCTCCGACAGCCATCATCCCCAGTGTCCTTCAGGGTGTGTGAATGGCTTTATGTCCAGACTTGGCTACTGCTGGGACAGCCGCCTGGGGCCATAATTCTCTAATAGACAATAACTCTACCCTCTCACTCTATCTCTCATCTCCCTGCGCCCCTCTTATGTCCATCCATTTCCCTCACTGTCTGCCTGCCTCTGTGACAGAAAAGAGGATTTTATGCCGATCTATTTTCCCATACAATTGTCTTTTTGTATGCGTGAATAAACATGAGTGCGTTTGTTTTGTTCACTTTACAAAGTGCACATGGTTGAGTGGGAGTTTATGTGTATCTACTATACATTGGCTTGTGTGCATAGGCTTCTCACTGCCACCCTAGACACCCTGAGGGCCCCTTAAGCCAATCAGCTGGATAGAAGACTATCTACCAACACATTTGTCTTCACCGTAGCAACTAAAACACAAGGCTCCCAGAGAACATCCCCATCCCATCTCCCTCCGGGTCTTGTGAGCAAGCACAGGGATGCCCTTAACTAAATTAAAGTACGGTGACCATATATAACCAGCCTTTAGTTCACTCAGAGGAAAGGCCAGGGTGAAGCCCAATCTGAGCTCTGAAGGAAACTGAAGCAGAAGTTTTCTTTTTTTATTTATTAGGTGCAAGGACAAAAAAAATCAAAGCAAGAGCAGGGTTCTATGTTCTATATACATGGCTGGTTTAAGTCCAATAAAATGCAGTTGGAAGCTAAAGTGAGAAAAATGTGGACCAAATCAAATCTGAGACAAAGTAAAACACACCCATTGACCGTCACACAGCAGCGCACATTTCGAAAATCCTTTGATCAACAAGCATGCAGGAGAGGGAGAGGAGATGTTGAGGAGTGTAACTGGAGAGAGGCGACCCGCTTCGGACTTCTTTTCCCTGATTTGCATAATGCGTCCCTTGTTCCTCAAACTAATGTTTCTGTTGTTGCCTGAACTTAACAAATGGCCACTTAAAAATTGACATCTCTTCTCTGCAGCACTGCTGTGTGCTGCTGCAGGGAGCTAATCCGTTAGAGGTGTGTGTGTGTGTGTGTGTGTGTGTGTGTGTGTGTGTGTGTTGAGCCCAGTGCTCCTGGCCTGCCAGCTCCTCACTGCTCCGCTCCAGTGGCTTCCTCAGCCTGTACCGAGGATGTTCAGCTTAACTCAGCACTGACAGAGGAGACCCACAGACTGTGAAACACATTGCTGCTGCATTTCCATTCTAATAATTCTGGCTAATCCATATGGCTGTGTGTGAGTGTGTGAGTGTATCTATGATGGGTGTCACTGCTCTTGACGTGTGGCAGGTGGTGAGTGTGTGTGTGCATGCGTGTGTGTGTGTGTGTGTGTGTCATAATAGCTCTTTTCCTTGAGTGGCACATGAATAAACCATGGTGTATTCTACTATGTAGACTGCATGTTCTGCATGAGCCATTTATTAGTCTTTAACAAATCATAAACCATATGCCTTTGATTTGGTGTGTATGTGTCCAGACACACATATACATGTATAGTATACAATGGGGGGCTGTTCTGGATACGTGCACACCATTCAACATGTGCACACACGTATTAATGTTTACCCTAAACAACTGAGAGATGTAGGACATTTTCTGTAGTTAAATCGGAACCTTGTGTGGAAATAATATAGAATAAACAGTAGTAACCCCTCTGAGCTGAGGTGGAAGCAGTCACGTTAGGATATTTATTTCAAATTATCCTTCAAAATAACCAGCTTTTTCATACTCGAACCACAACAGAATAATGCATTCGCATTTTTATGAATATATGCTATACTGGGTCAGACTAGGCTACAGTAACTTACCAACAGTTTTGACAGTGACTGTCTTGGTGGCTGACCTCTCTCCTATCTCCTCCCAGTTTGGCTCTGGTTCAGTGTCAGTCTGAAGCCACTCAGTGGCTGTGCAGTGGTACTGGCCCTCGTCCCCGGGTACTGCATTGTACAGGGACAGAGAGAATGTATCGGCCCGCACCTTCTCCACACGTATCTCCCCATAGCTGGAGCGCTCTCTATAAGTGGGATTGTGCAATACAGTGCCATCTCGATCCATGGAGGCCACCTCCTGGGCTGGTCCCGTCGCCTGCTTGTCTGTCCACTGCCAGACAAGAGACAGGGGGCCTGTAGTTGAGTGGACTGAGCACGTCAACTGGATCACATCGCCTTCAAGGACCTCAGAGGAGTTGCTGGACAATGACACTGTGATGTTGCTCTCTGAGAGGGAAGAGAAAAGAGGGGGGGAGAGAGAGAGAGAGAGAGAGCATGAGAAGAGACGGGACACATAAAAGGAGTTTGAAAAAAGTTCCTCAGTATCTCACCTCCTTCTCACGCTGAATCCCAGAGACAACAAGAATCACACTTTCTGTGTTAAAACATTCAGAGAGTACATGAGGCCAGGGGCAACAAAACAAATAGCTGATCCTGTTCCCGGGAGTGTAACAAAGTCCTGTGCAAGTGCTATGCATGTGTGCTTGCATGCTAGTGTGTCTGTAAGTGCACGTGTGAAAGGACAACAGTGCGTTTTTTTTAACTGGCCTTGGGCACAACAGCCAGAGAAGAGGCCCTGGCGAGTTTGTGTGTGTGTGTGTGTGTGTGTGTGTGTGTGTGTGTGGGGGGGGGGGGGATAAGATTCTCTTTCTGAAACCCTGTGTGGCTTGTTGACCAAGTTCACATGGGCTCAGTGGCACTTCAGAAGAGGAGGAGGATAAAAGTCTTTACTGGCTCTTCTGTTCTGTTTCTCTGCTTTTTCTCAACTCTCATCACTTCCACGTCCATCAAACAGCATGGAGCTCTGGTTGACCCAAAAGCCCTCTTTAGCCCTGTGGTGCCAGTGCTGCTGTTTCTTGGGGGTGTGGCTTAAGGTTTCTCACTCTCTTTTTTTTTCTCCCCTCAGGCCAAGCTCTGCTGCTTCCCTCTCAGCTCGTCGGCCCTCCTAATAAGCATGAGCTCTCTGTGAATATGGAATAAACTCTATTCTTACTTCTATCACACTCAAATGAACATAGGGATCCCTAACCTGTCATCCTTTTCTACCTGCTTTCTGTTTTTCATTGTATCGTCTTCATAGTTCTTTCCACAGCTAAAAGCATGTTGAATTCTATCACATTTTTCACACCTCAGTGTGTGCAGAGAGGATTGTTACACAGTTAACACAAGTACACCCATCCTCCTTCCTATGAAGCTGTCTGGTATCTGGATGCTTTTTCTTATTTTTGAATGTTTACATTTCCCCCACCAGCTCCATCTTCTTTGTCTTTTGAACTACAGAACGCATTTCTCTCTATTACAGTATATCACCTCTCTCTTTTGCCCTTCTTTGTCCTTTCCGTCTGTATGATAGAAATTCTGTGTGGCATGTCAGCCTCCCTTTCTCATTGCAAAGGTAAACTCATCCATCAACACTGATTTGTCACAAGTGTTTACCTCTGTGTTTCCTTTGCTGTCACCCCTGCCTGTGACGTGTCAACTTTAACCCCTGTTGCACCCTATTACCAACTCTCACCCAATTCCCCCAATTAAAGTGATGAAGTGTGTGTGTGTGTGTGTGTGTGTGCGTGCGAGCGCAGTTTGGACAGTTTGTGCATGAAATACATGCACGCCTGACCATAACCACTGTGTTTCATGGAAGTTCTCCTTCAATAACCATGGCCATTATCCTGTGTAAACCCTATAAACATCCTTTATGGGGCATTAAGGTCTTTTGTTGGAAAAACAAAACACCTCATACAGAGAGGTTCCCTGGAGACTGCTGCAGGCTTGGGGCCCATTGTTTTGGGCTGATATAGCAGGGGGTGCAGAGCAGTCAGAATAAGGTAGTGTTGGCTGCTTGAGAGGAGATACTATTCTGTGGTTATTATGTTTTATTATGCTGGTAGCAGCTGGCTCCATGCACTGTTCCAGTCCTAAGGGATATGGAGGTACAGAGAGAAGAGGGGATGAAGCAAATGACCCAAACTGGTTGAGTTGGCGTTTTCATGCTGCCATTGAGATGAAAAAAAATCTCAGGGACAGATTGTAAGCAGGGTTTTGAAGGTTGGACTGTACATTTGCATCAATCAGCTGCAACCTCACCGGCCAGCCCTGTTCAGCTCAGCTGAAGAGGTCTGCCCCAGCAGAACACATTAATTTAGCCTGGGGAACCACTTAGAAGGCCCTGGAGAGCTAGGCGCCTTTCTCTGCTTCTTTTCTTTCGCCACGCTTTAATTTCATGACAGTTAACTCAGCCTCCTTGAGTCTGGACTCTTCTGCTTGCCATTATCCTACTACAGTGTCATCCCCCCTCCCCCTGCCATGGAAATGGGAACCATAATGCTGCATTACCAATCCTTAGCAATCCACTCAAACAGAAAATACATCAGGAATAAGAGTAGCATTATCCTTTCCCCTCTTACTCACTGTTAACAATAGGGGCTGTGCAGATATCTATTATATTCCACGTAGGAGAAGTGGTGGGATGGGGGGTGGGGGGGGGGAGCCGAGAAAGAAAGATATAAAGAGGCTGGAGAGGAGCAGCATGACATTCAATACTGCCTACATGAAGATAAAATTGTTATTATGAAAAACATTATTCTTAGTGTAACAACTAAGGACATTACAACTAAGGCAGTGAGCTCCTGAACAAATTACAACTCACTGAGTTGCTGGACTGTGATCTGGACATTGCGGGACCTCTTGCTGCGGTCAATGAAGTCTCCTGTGGGCGTCTTCTCCCTCTCCGTCACACGGCAGATGTATTTCCCAGCATCTTCGGGGCGGAGGTGCTGCAGCTTGAGCAGGTGTACGTTGGAGCTCTCTTTTCGCACGGTCATCTCACCACCGGCCTCGCGGTCAACATAATCGGGGCCCAGGACAGGCACGGCACTGGGGCCCACCACGGCCACCGGTGAGCTGCTGAAGACCCACGACACCGAGAAGAAACGCTCAGGCACATTCTGGGCCTCAATAGTGCAGCGAAGCTCCAGCGGCTCACCGGCTGTGAAGGACCGTCGCTCAGTGCTCACCTGGATGCTGAAGTCCCGATCTGAGAGAAAAGGATGGGTGGGGGGGGGGGGACAGACGGAACATCAAGGTTAAAGAAATGTTGATTAGAACAATGAGAGATGTGTTCAGGTGCTTACAAAAAACTAAGTTATGTATTGCATGGGAAACACTCCGTTGTAATACTGTGATATATAAAACAAAAAGGAAAATCCCCTTTTGAATGTTGCACATCAATGTGGCTTAGTAAGATAAGAGTCTTATCCAATTCCCAGTAAATGTACAAACCCTGAAATATGGTATGATTTTAAATAAAGCAGCTGAACAGAAAGTGCGTCGGTATGGGGAGAGATCTCTTCAAGAAGGTGATATTTGTTACTTTGCCAAACAACTTTTTTCTGATGTCTAAAACAAGACTGATGTCTAAATATGGGTTACATTTGAAATGCATAACACTGCTGCGTTTTCTTAATATCCACATATGGAATGTTGAAACTGAATTCTCAAAGAGAGAGAGTGAGAAGATTGAGGTGGTGGGCGATAGAGGTGGGGTTTGAGGTTGTCAAGCGGGGTGGCGACAATAAAATAGCATCAGTTAGTGCTAAAGACAGAGAGAGAATAGAAACTAGGGACGCTTGAGGTCACACAGTGCATCGCTTCGGTAAAACGCTGATCTTTCAGAGAGCTCTGCTCTCTCTCTTCCCCCCTTGCTTTCCTCTCTGCAAGGAAAAACACATCTAATTAAAATTCTCTTCAGCAGTCTCAAACAGAGTCAGGCGCTCTTCTCCTCCTCCTGCATGGTTTCAGACAGAACAGAGAAAGTAAACACTGCCAAGTGCTTGCTCGTCCACTTGGCCACATTGCGCTTGTTGTCTGCGCATGTGCGGTTGTTTAAGTGCGTGCGTGTGTGTGTGTGTGTGTGTGTGTGTGTGTGTGTACGGCTGTGTGTTCAGTTTTATTTGCTGTATTCATTTCCAGATGATGAGCACAGTATCAGAGACGGCTGTTTTGCATCTCAGTGAGGTGGTAGCCCTGAGCTGTAATTACAAAGACTTTAAACAGACTTCCTGAGAAACGCACTCATGTGGAAAAGCTCAAAGCCTGCCGTTGGTATAGAGTTCGTTATGCAAGGGAACATTATGGCGGGAGGGAGAGGGACACAGTTTACATGTACACAAACATATGAATGCACACACATTCTAAATCTTGGCATATGTACTCATATAGTTACTTGTACACTGGAAAGCTGAGGGCCTTTCATTAAAAGACAATGTGTAACTGCGTGCAAAAACAATCATCATCAAACAACAAATAGGAAATTAAAATACTAATGAAAATGCAAAGATTCTCTGGTTCCATCGTTTATAATGTGCTTTTTATGCCTTTGTAAATTGAATATCTTTGAATCTTGGGTGCCAAAACAAAGAACAGATCGGCTGCGGCACCTACAACAAAGCAGCAGGACAGCAAGACATTGTATGGTGACATCTGAATGGGATTAATTGTGAAGGAAGGGGAGAAAAGAGGGTCGTGACCTGCTTTGACAAGAATTGGTCAAAACTCAGCATGGAGCTCTATTAGGACTGTGGTTTACAGGAAGAGTTCAGCTAAGAGGATGCTGTGACTCGGAATAGGAAACTTCACGGGTCTAGCAAAGTATTAAGTGCAGGCAGCAGAAGGAGTAAGGAGTAAGTAGGTGATGAAGAAAAACCGAGGGAGAAGAAAGAAAAAAAACGCAGTGATGAGACATGACTGCAGAAAATGAGAGGTGATGTGAGAGTGGGGAACCAGGGAGGAGGTGAGAGAGGTGAAAGAAAGAGAGAGATGGTAAAATCTGAGAGTGAAAGGTACATTAGGATTCTGTCCGTCGCTCCTCTCTCTGATGCTGGCTGCGGGTGATTAGCTAGTGATGGGGCTGTCTTGAGATCCACTCCATCTTTTATAATAGGAGTCTAATGGAGGAGCTGCTCCCTCTCCTGTTTAAATTTCTCTCACTCCCCCTCTCTGTCAAATATGCACACGGACAGGTGCAACATCAAATCCACAAGTTCAGCCTAAAGGTATGCAAGTTGAGCCCTCATCATGCAATAAGTAAGTACACAAGAAGAAATCAAAATGAATCCACATCCGCATATTCAAGTTTGAGCACTCCCACACAGAGCCACGCGACTCTGCTGTATTCTCCTTGTCACGCAACAACACCTCCATCCATTATAGATTACAGAGAAGACAAAGAGTGACGAAGAGTGCTGAGAGGGGAGCTCTTTGTGCCTTTTTTCCTCCTCCCTGAAGTAGCAGGAACTCATCTGACAAACCTGCTGTGCAACTCCTTCTCATCTGCACAGCACTATCTGGGGAACCATCAAGTTGTATCGGTCCAGAGCGGATCCGATGCTTAATGGGGAAAGGCAAAACGATTACACTTTGAAGTTATTTACTGGCATGAGACACTCGCCACTGCGTGCTGCCTTGGTAATTGAGCTAATGTCAAAGCGGTTTATCACCCATCTTTGTGGCCCTTTTCTTGGAAGCATACAAAGAGATTCTTTATGTATCTGGAATACAGCACAGTGGGTGTGATGGGGTCGGGTCGGGTGGGAGGTTATAAGAACATGTGAGGAGTCGTAAAGACGTCTTTGTTTCTGGTCCATCAAGTCTAGGCGGTTGACAGCTTATTAGATCATTATCATATGAGTCCTACTCCTCCATCCCAACACACTCTTTGTTTCTCCTACATTCTTCAGTTGTGCACCTCTTGTTACTTTCTGAACCCTATCTCTCCCTCCCACTTCCTCTTCCTCTTCCATTTTACAACCTTCCTTCAGAGTAAGCAACCACACTAAACCAACACAGTTTTTCCCACTGTGGCACTAAAGCACAAACCAGACTAGTGTAATTGTTGGCGAGGAGGGATTGAAAACCCCATTTTTGGCTTCTGATCCTTGGGTCACTCATTGCCTGGGAGATTGTGTATGTGGAATCCATAGTCCTCCCGTGTCAAAACCCATGCTGTTGGGAGCGGTTTAAATTATTCTTGGATGTGCTTGTAATGTTGCCCATCAAACAGACACAAATACAAAAGTGGGGAGTCTGTGGAGGTTTAGCTAATCCCTTTTTAGTAAGCTAATGAGCTTAGTGTGAGATACTCATCAGCAATCAGAGGAAGCCGGCCCACATGCTTGCGTGTATGTCTGTCAAAAGGACAGGGTGGACCTGAGAGTAGACCAGCATCTTTACCCTCTCTCCCCCTTCCCTCCCCTCCCCTCCCTCTTTTCCACAGAATCTATTCCCTTTACTCACCAGTGGGCTGAATGCGGAGCTGAGTCTTGTCGCTCTGCTTGCGAGTCATGGCAAACCAGCTGCCGTCTGAGTCCTGAATCCACTCAGCAGCCTGGCAGTAGAGCAGGCCCTGGTCTACCGGCTGCAGCTTGTGAATGGTCAGCCTGTAGGCCGTAGCGCTGGTTTTATCCAGCCTGAGGTCCCCCGCCGCCATCCTCTGCCGGTACGGTCCCCCGGAGCGCAGGACGAAGTCCCTTGACAGGGTGACCAGCTCCTGCGGTGGGGCGGCCGCGTCCTCTGGGGACCGCAGGTACCAACCCACCGATAAGTGAGTGTGCTGCATTGTGGTCCGAGAAACCTCACAGGTAAGCTGTAATGTGTCGCCTTCCACCTTGGACAGAGTCTGGACTGGAGCCGTTACCGTCAACGAATCTGCAATGACTGTGAAAATAAAGAAAAGAAGAAGACACAAAAGAAGTAATTAGTCAGGATAATGTGGAGGCTGTTCGGGATGTCAGGGTGGGGTAGAATTACTAATTTTTATCAGGTCCCTTTAAAACCATATCAACCCCATCTATAATAAATCTCAAATGCCATGTAATGTTGTTGTTAAATGCGGAGGACTTGCCACAATAAAGCAGACTGCTGTCTATAGTCTAAAGGACTATTGTATTGTTGTATAAAAAAATAAACAGACATTTTGCTGTAAGTGGTTCAATATCTGATTTACTCCCCAGTGTAAGGAAAAGGTGTTAATACAACCAAGCTTTTGTTCTGAGGTGACTGCCCTCCATTTCCTCTTCCATACATGACTTTCACACGTCATCGTGCGTTGATGGCATTTCCTCTATCTCACGCAGCCAGATGCCTCCAGAGACCCCTCTCGCACTTCTTTCAGACTTATTATATCCCTTATAGTTTGCAAACATAACAGCTCCACACTGGAATCTTACAGCTGCACTTCCTCTCATTAAACTTTTCAAATAATTTTTCTTTTGATCACAGATACTAAAATATACAAACGGCAAGTTAAAATTACTACAATAAATTCCTCCCAGCCCTTCTATCTGCAAAACAACCGAGAACAGATGACGGACTTCAAGCCAGATGGTTGAGAACAGCGGCGATGAGAAAGGGGGACAGTCAAGTGCAAGTAAGCAACAGAGACATCAAGGTGTGATAAATTCAGAAAGCAGGCTGGAAACATTCCACGTATTGACAGAAATAAACATGTATAGCTTTTAAAAAGGCGCTAAAGGGGTATTTTTGGCTCTGTATCAGGGCATGTGTGTGGAACAGAGAAAGTGAGAGTGATAGATTCTCTCACTTTCTCTGGACGTAAGAGCCCAAAACAGCATGCATTAATGACAACCAAAGGGAGAAAGGTCGTAAGGTCATGATAAAACATTTAAAAAAGTAAGTGTAGTCACTTAGTAAATGCTAAGTGAAGACATCACAGCTGTGTTTGGATGTGTGTGGCTGCACATCCTGTTTGTCTCCTTATCATTTGTGCAACGCATGACCTCACCGGTTGAGGATGCAAGCATATGGATGGTGTAACCACACACACACAAACATCTGCATCCGCACACACGCACATGTACACAAAGACCCTAAGAAACAGAGTATATACACAGACGTCAGTGTTCACAATGGACAGCAGTCAACCATTTAAGTCAGGCTGGGATAAAATGAATTGAGCCAATAATTCCGAGAGAAGCTTTCTTGCATTGCCACGTGGAGACTGTGAGCCCCTCTAAGAAGCCAGAAAATGGAAGTGCTTTGTGTTTATGCTAGTGGAGTGCTTTGTCAAGATGTTTGGCTATTCAGGCTCTTAAGGGATTGTCATTGTGAAGAATACAAACCAGCATGTTTGAGGTGCGCACTTCTCCTCAAGTCACCTGCTTCGACTGCACGTAGATGAAGGGAAAAGCTTATATCCTTACTTACATACTACATGCGTGCACACACAGTAAACACGTGCCTCTGTGTGTGTGCTCATGTGTCTTTGTGTAGAAACATGAGTCAAATTGAGAGATGGGGATTGCAAGAACAGAGGAACAGACACCGCTAATGAAACAAACAGGGTAGGAACAAAGGCAGAGAGATCAGAGAAAAAAGATAGAGGAGGCGGAGAGAAGAGGCTTGACATCTGGTTACTGGAGTTTAACAAGACACTCAAAGAAAGAAACGAGGATAAAACAGAAGTGGCAGGAAAAGAAAGTGAGTAATCAGATGGGTCAGGCACAGTGGCACTCTAATGAGATGCTATGTACAGTAAGTCCAGACAAGCATAAACAGTTTCCTGCGATAGTTTGAAGCAATCTTGAAAATACTGATGAGGTCTGACTGAATGTGTCCACTGATCCACCTCTCCATTACCCTGAGTGCTTGATAAACAGTCTTGCAGCAAGGGATGCAAATGGTTGTCATGGGCAGCAATAAAACTATCCCGCTGATATATTTGTTTGTTGGTTGTATGATAAAATGACTAACATGGGAATCTTAGAACACCGGTATTAGTGTTTATATTCAGATGCTTTATTTATCACAGGTTCAGGCTGAGCAATCTTCCCCTGCTAATGGTTGTAACGGCTGGGCGATAAGTTTTCGGTACTATCATTTACTAGCTTTCAGTTGAATCCTATTGTGATGATATGATCTTATATTATTGTTCTACAACTTTGGGATTCTGAGTAATTAAAAATAAGATTGGGAAGTGAAAGTGGAGGGTTTTTTGTGATGTAGTATGCCAGTGGAATCAGTTTAATGAATCGGTTTGCTTGAGATTCTGCACACAACTGTGTGTGTATATATATATAAAAAACCATTACATGATTTGCATTACACAAGCATCACAAAAGTCTGACTCTGCTCCCTACAAGGACCTGGTGTTGCCAAGTCTCTCGGACTCTCCAGTCAGCACTGACTGAACGGCAGCCTCGCAAAGACATGCTGTTACCACAACAACACACCTACGCTACAACCTGCCATTGCCATAGCAACCCTCCCACATGAGGGCTGTGGGCCTCTGAGAACAGCCACGAGTTACTATGACAACCGCAACCCCCAACAACAACCTAATTCTGAAACCGACTCCTGTCCCCTTCTGTGGACCCACCTTGGGAACAGTGTGAAAACAGCAAACTGATTCTCCATGTTCCACTGCCCTCTTTCTATAGGAGATATTTAATACCTCAGACTTCATCTCAAGTCCTCTGGGCCAATCAGATCCCCACACTCCAATCTTAGCATTTCCAAGGGTCTGGCTGAGGTTGTAAACACACAGAGATCCTCCAATAGCCCCACTGACCTCAATCTGGGAAGGATTAAGAACAGCATGAGATGGCATTCTCAGGCGCACACGCGCACAAACACACGCAAGCATACACACGCACTTACTTTTGAGGGCATATTGACATAAACGCCTTAAAAGACAAATCTGGGAATATATTTAATATATTTTATCTTTTTCAACAAATCCCACAAAAAGAAAAAATATAATTTATCCTAATATATCTTAACTTATTGACGTGTAGCCAAATTATTAATACAGCCATTACAGTTAAAGACCTCATTTGTTGTCCAAAACAACTGCAACATCAATGAGCCACACCGTTGGACTGGGTGACATGTTTTTTTTTTTTTTTCATTACAACAAACATGAGCACTGTGGTTTATTTCGAGTTAATCTCACATACACTGTCCCTGATGCAGTAAAGACTCACCAGCACACCAACTGTATCAGTCTGCACTGAAAATAGTCCCTAAGAAAAGCACTGTTTACTCCTGTTTGAGAAACATTTACCAAAACAAACTGCAGTACCCAGCTGTTTTAGGAAATGTTTTAGCATTTTTAAAAGATAAAAGGCTTAAATTTGTGACCCCGGTTTTAAAGGTTTATGTCTTCAGTAAGAATGAATTGGCTTTGGGCCGAGTGACACAGAAGTCGTTGGGGAACTGGGACAAAAATCTTTGGTGGGATCTTTTTGTGCTTATATTGAGGGTCAGTCGCCATGATGCTCAGACTGTTGTCCCTACAATGACACACACACACACACACACACACACACACACACACACACACCAGAGAAAGTATGTTGCAGTGGATGAGCACGCCTCCTTTCAGTGGATTTTTGACATATTCAAAACATTTGGCAGTGTCATTTCACCAATGCAAAAAACATTTGCAAGTGTTCACTGCACCCCGACATATTCAATGAGCCTGTCTTTATTACTGTAAAATAAATAAACAATTTAAGGACTTTATGAAGAATTTAAGATAATTTTCCTTATTTGTATCACATTCGCAGAGACTGGAATCTCAAAGTGCTAGCGATTAAAAATGTTCTTCCTGATGAATCAAGTAATCTCTCGCATTTTGAGATGGAGGTTCTTGTGTGTGGATGTGAAGAAAACCATGTCGGTTATTCTGCTTCTCAGACTGACACAGAAGCTGTCAATCCTTTATAAATCTTTAAAACTACTCTCTTCCTGCTCTACCTCATCTGCAATTTTTGCTTTCATCTCCCTCCATTCCAGATCTTCTCCTGCTCTCTCAGCCCTCTGAAGTGAGCGACGGTTGTCATCCCTCAAGCTGGCCTTTTAAGTCCAGTCACATGGGGATAGAAATGTGGGGGACACAAGGACACAAAAACGACAGAAAAGAGATTCCGCAAAGACGACATGAGGAGAAGAAGATCATTTATGAAGTCTGATCTGTACATTTTACATGCACCCAAACTTTTAACATCCCTTTGCAGTATGTGTGGTGGCTATTGAAGTTGCTACATTCCACGGCCAAATGTATGTGGACAGCTGAACGTATGAAAGTATGTGGAGAAAAAAAACGTAGCCCTCATTTATTTGAATGGAGCTAGTCCAACTCAAGGGGCTCTGGTAAAACAAAGCACCAAATCACATACATGTTAGCACACATTCCTGATGGATTACTTTGTAATGCTAACGGCATATTTCTACTGTTTACCCTGTTATAAACAGATCAAATAGTGGTTGCTGTGAGAACTTTCCAAAGTTGTAAAATTATGTCTGTTAATATTACAAATAGTTGTGCAGTGTTTTGGTGTCTGATGAGGCATTAATCCGTTACTCCAACTGGATTTCCAGGATCAGATTTCATTGTTTCACTGGTACCTTAAAATAAAAAAGACCGCCAATGCAGTCCCCTGTCTTATTTCAGTGCTGTTCTGAGTTCCAGCATACTTTTGGGCTTCACTTTCATTGTCACGTTGAACTAGGAATGGCCTTCCTAAAATTGTTGTACACATTATCGTCTAATATATCATTGTGTAATTGGAAGAAAGGGGTCAAACCCAACGCAAGAAAAAAACTGCCCAATCCAAAACCACACAAATGTATATGAACTGGGTGTCCACATACTTTTGGCCATATTAGTGTAGAACATTCACAATACAAATCCCTAGCACTGCAGATGTTCAACGACAGCTGAAGTGGTTACCGCTTTTCGATGTGTAATGGCCTTAAGTGTCTGTGTTTGTGTGTGTGTTGCTGCAAAAGCAAATGGCTATTTGGCAAAGCCAGTAGGGTAATTATTGTTAATTACTCTGTGAAACTGAGAGTACTGCTGAGAGGAAAAGAGAGTGAGTGGGCGATCTTCAGCTCCACTTCATGGGAGTCCAGCCTCATCACTAAGCAGACGTCATTTACTGACCCAGGATGCACGCAACAAGGTGTATTGGGTCAGGAAGTAATATAAAGAGAGATAAATACAGAAGCTGTGCCTACACCCGTCTTTCTCATACTTATTATCCATTATCCTGCCCGTTCACATCCTCCACTCCTTTATTCTTCTGTGTGAGAGCTGTTGATGAGTCAGAATGAGGGATGAAGTGGTTCAACTGGGAAATTGAAAGAGGAGAGCGGAGGGTAAAGTAGGAGGAAGAACAATAAAGGTGAGGATAAAGACAGAGAGCAAAGACAGTTCTCGATGCATCCCACAAAACACACACACACACACACACACACACTTCATGATTTCTGTACAGGAAGTGCAAAAACTACTGCAGATAGATTATTATTATTCCGTTTGTAGCCAAATATAGACATGTACTTGTCACTCTTACTTCAATACCCAAAATTAATGCACACACACACGCTAACAAAAATCTGCCAATCAACACACAGAGCGAAAACTTTCTCAGGAGACTGGAAAATCAAGCAGGTCTTCAAACGAAACACTGTGAGCAACCAGTAAAGCAAACTCCGAAGAACCGAGGTCTACGCACCCTCCCCAGGAGCCTGAACTGATAACAAGGACAGGATATGGGGTAAAACAAGAAAAAAAGGGCAGGGTGAGGATCATGCCTTGGAGCTAGAAAAAAAAAAAAAAAAAGACATGTGGGAGCCCTATTTAACAGAGAAGAAAGGGGTAAGAAGAAAAAAGAAAGACTGGAGTTGAAGGCTGCAGTGTGGGATCTGGGTCCACAGCAGGCGGTACATCCATAATACAACACACACATATTAGATGAGCCGGCACCCTATTGAGTCTAAGATACAGAACACCACTCATGCTTGCGTCTGTGTTCTTGCATATTCATGTGTTGTGTCATACAGGCGTAAAAGATGTTGAATTGTATGAACCCAGGGAAACGATAATCTATTAAGTTCTAATGTCAAAATGTTGTTTGTTGATACACCATTCTCTTGTGAATTTATGACAATTTGTTACTACGCTGCTGTTATTAATAAAACCTGTTGTTTTTGTTTATTATCTATCCCCCCCCTATTATATTTATCCACATTGTACATTAACCAGGGATGTTGTTTCCATTTACTCAAACGCTGCTGTTTCCTGTGTGTGGACGGTACTGTGGACTCACTTGCAATCATTTGTAACTAGCTGACAGCTGTCAAATATTTAACACTGACGCAGCTAAGCTCTTGGTCCGAGGCATAAAGGATTTTCACATTGCTGAATACATTTCATAAATAAAAAAAAAGGCCAAAGCACATCTGTGAATATTAGAGTCGTGCCAGAGATCACTCTCACACTCTCTTTTCACAGTAATAAGTACTAGCTCAATCCCCATAAAGGGAGCATTGTAGAAACCGTCACCATGCAAATAAGGAAAACCAGAGACTTCTACATTTGCTGTAATCTGTAAGCAAATTTGATCGGGACATATGAGGATAGACGCAACGTTTTCCTTTCTGAGCTGAGTATGTTCACCGTAAATGGGTCCCTTATACATTATGAATGCAAAAATAATTGTTTGTTATCAGGAGCGCAGACACAGATTGAGAACAAACCCCAATCATTTAAGCCCGTGCAGCAAAACAACTTGTTTTGGAGATTTTATAAAACCAAAAGATACAAATTAAAACAAATTTGTCTATAATTTGCTTTTTAAAATGAGGCACTACGAGTTGAATGTCTCAGACTATCCCATCTGATCAAAGAGGCTTGCACACAGTCCTATCATAACACACCACATCCAATCTTCGAAAAAATGTGAAGAGATAAAATGGAAATAAGAGGGGGATATAGGAAAAGGGTGAGAGGATATGAGAGATCTTACAGATGCTGTTATGAGATTTTCAGTTAGGAGCTGTGAGGTACCCTGCTAATGGAACATCACTATGAATGGGCATGTGAGTGTAAGTTTGTGTCCTGTGCTATAACACAAAGGTCACAATGACTGAAACGAAAAGGCCTCTTCATTTAATAAAGGGGTCTCGGAAGCATTCTTTCTGTCTCCTTACGCTGTCATTCTTCTTCAGGCGCTGTCCCATTTTTCTCCTCACAATCTTCTCCTTACTCGAGCTTCCATCCACGCCCCCCCTCTCTACCGCATAATCTGGTGAGTTTCCTTTTCGTTAGACAAGTTGCTTGTCAGCACCCAATTATCACTTATTCTGTTTTTCACGGCCTCCTTCCTCCTCCAGCTCGCCCTCTTCGTGAGCGTCTTAGAACACAGGCGGGCACGTTTTATCGAGCACTCTCTCTCACCAGATTGTACTCTACATGTCAGTCATACAGTGACCCATTTGTTGTTATACTAGGGGGTCTTAAACTAGTAAAGGGAGTAACATCTGCTCTGTGAGTGAGACGGAGAGAGTAACAGGGCTAGCCCCCCGTGGCCATTACAGCTCATTATATCTAAAAGGTAGAAGGGGAGGCATATCAAAATCGGGTTGTCTCTCTCTCTCTCCGTTACACACCCACCCAAACACACACGGATAGCCAAGCCTGAGGGGACAACTGCACTCGGACACACAGAGTATAGTGTAAGTGACTGAGGCACTCGCCTCTGCTTGCCCAAACATTTTCTCCAGAGCCGTGACTCAGTCATACTGGATCACTGAATCACACACAGTCCTAAGGGTTGCGCTGCTTATTAACATTATT